>CM055731.1:24230654-24338154 GCA_029465975.1 Dallia pectoralis | reverse complement strand
GTGTTGTGTTAGGTAGTGGTTAGTTGTTGGGTTAGGTAGTGGTCAGGTGTTGTGTTAGGTAGTGGTTAGTTGTTGGGTTAGGTAGTGGTCAGGTGTTGTGTTGGGTAGAGAGGCTCAGATGTGAAACTAACAACTACTTGTGGAATGGGGGCGGATGACGAATGCATGGATGAGGAGATTTACTGATGTTTCAGGTTGAAGTGGAAGAACTACAAAACGACTAAAAACCAACAGAAACTTAAAGAACATGATGGAGAGAGGGAAAGAGAAAGAGAGAGAGAGAGAGAGAGAGGCTTACCATCTGTGTGTTGGTGGTCATAAGCTGAGGAACAGGAAGTAAAGCAAAATATACAGAAGAAGAGGCAGAACGAAAGAAGAAGAGAGAAAAGAATCAGGACAAAGAGTAAATGAATTCCAACTTAAAGAGAGAAAACAGGACCAACAGCAAGATAAAACAATTCACGTGACATGAATTAACCGTACAGAGAGCGATGCCACATTGTCGTCAATGTAAATGAAATCCTGACAAGTTCCTGATAACTCACAGACAGACAACCATAGTCTGACCACTTAACGTTCGCCCTGTTGTAACGTTCTCTGACGTTATGAGACACATGTAGATGTGTCTGTTCAACATGCAGTGTGATGCTTTGGCCCAGAGGCACCCATCGTACTCTATTATCCATACGTTTGTGTTGGGTCATCTGATCTCAGATCTGTGGCAAGCGGGCAACTTGTCAACCGTTCCTTGGTAACCTGGCTCAGTCGTTGTTGCCACGGAGATGTTCGAGCCGGGGCTCACCTGTCCTTTGCTGGTGAACGTGGTGTTGTCGAACAGGAAGTAGGCACCGAAGAAGAAGATGGAGGCGTCGAACAAGCCCAGGCACGTCCAGTAGAGGAACACGGGCCAACGCAGAAGAGAGTTCTTAGCCACGTCCCTGGAGAGACGTGGGGGCGTGGAAAAAGGCAGAGATAAAAAGCGGGGTCAAATGTGTTTTGATGTCTGTGTGGGAAACGACTGTGGTGTGTAGACTGTGGCGTGTAGACTGTGGCGTGTAGACTGTGGCGTGTAGACTGTGGCGTGTAGACTGTGTGGCGTGTAGACTGTGTGGCATGTAGACTGTGGCGTGCAGACTGTGGCGTGTAGACTGTGGCGTGTAGACTGTGTGGCGTGTAGACTGTGTGGCATGTAGACTGTGGCGTGCAGACTGTGGCGTGTAGACTGTGGTGTGTAGACTGTGGCGTGTAGACTGTGGCGTGTAGACTGTGGCGTGTAGACTGTGGCGTGTAGACTGTGGCGTGTAGACTGTGTGGCGTGTAGACTGTGTGGCATGTAGACTGTGTGGCATGTAGACTGTGGCGTGCAGACTGTGGCGTGTAGACTGTGGCGTGTAGACTGTGGCGTGTAGACTGTGGCGTGTAGACTGTGGCGTGTAGACTGTGTGGCGTGTAGACTGTGTGGCATGTAGACTGTGTGGCATGTAGACTGTGGCGTGTAGACTGTGGCGTGTAGACTGTGGCGTGTAGACTGTGGCGTGTAGACTGTGGCGTGTAGACTGTGGCGTGTAGACTGTGGCGTGCAGACTGTGGCGTGTAGACTGTGGCGTGTAGACTGTGGCGTGTAGACTGTGGTGTGTAGACTGTGGCGTGTAGACTGTGGCGTGTAGATTGTGGCGGATGTTAGTCAGACCTGTACAGGCTGGGATCTCTCTTCAGCGTCTCTATGCTGACGTGTTTCTCTATGAGGCTGTATATGAGGATAGGCAACGAGGTGAAGCTGATGTTGTACAGCGTCAGGTAGGCCGTGTCGTACAGAGGCTGCAGTGACACGCAGAGCAGGAAACAGTCAGGGCGATACAGACCCCACATGACCAACAGACCAACAGACAAAAGGATACAGACCCCACATGACCAACAGACCAACAGACAGAAGGATACAGACCCCACATGACCAACAGACCAACAGACAGAAGGATACAGACCCCACATGACCAACAGACCAACAGACAGAAGGATACAGACCCCACATGACCAACAGACCCCACATGACCAACAGACCCCACAAGACCAACAGACCCCACAAGACCAACAGACCCCACATGACCAACAGACCCCACATGACCAACAGACCCCACATGACCAACAGACCCCATGACCAACAGACCCCACATGACCAACAGACAGAAGGATACAGACCCCACATGACCAACAGACCCCACATGACCAACAGACAAAAGGATACAGACCCCACATGACCCACAGACCCCACATGACCCACAGACCCCACATGACCAACAGACCCCACAAGACCAACAGACCCCACATGACCAACAGACCCCACATGACCAACAGACCCCACATGACCCACAGACCCCACATGACCCACAGACCCCACATGACCAACAGTCAGAGAGATACAGACCACATGACCAACAGACCCCACATGACCAACAGACCCCACATGACCAACAGACCCCACATGACCAACAGACTCCACATGACCAACAGACCCCACATGACCAACAGTCAGGGAGATACAGACCACATGACCAACAGACCCCACATAACCAACAGACCCCACATGACCAACAGACCCCACATGACCAACAGACCCCACATGAACCACAGACCAACAGTCAGGGAGATACAGACCACATAACCAACAGACCCCACATGACCAACAGACCCCACATGACCAACAGACCCCACATGACCAACGGACCCCACATGACCAAATAGACACTGGTCAGAGAAGTACAGACCCCACATGACTAAACATGCAAACTTTATTCGGATCTCTTTGAAAACCCACCTGCTGAGAGAAGCCGCAGAAGAACTGGTAAAGGAACTGAGGGAAGATGAAGCATACATTCTAGAGTGGGAGAAATCAGACGAGACAGAACGGATTAAGCGTTGTTATTACCTTCAGAAAGGCAACTGAGGTGGCGTTGAATCATTAGACATTATTAGACATCGCAATGTGCATCAGGTAAAGTTAGCAGATATCTGCAGCCATAATTGACAGTCGGAGTGTCTCACCTTGTAGAAGAAGTACTGAACCAGCTCAGCAATGCGAATATAGTAGAAGTGCCCATGGACGAGAAGAATCTTCTTCAGGTGTTTGAACTTTGGAATGGCGTAGTCACTGTTCCTCGCCGCCTGACGCCCCTCCTTACCCATAATGCCTTGGGGAACCAAGAGGAACGATTGAGAGACAGATTGATGAAAGTAAAACTACATTAAAAGGACACAAGTGGACACAAGTAATCTTATTGAAATATCCTGGGTAGACAAACCAATAAGACATCTTTCTCATCAGGCGTCTTTTGATTGGCCGGAAACGTGGCGTAAGGACCGGCTGATTGCTGATCCCACCAATAGCGGAGTACCAGAGTAGCGGAATGAGCTTACCGATGCCCACGTGCGCCTCGAGGATCATGCTAACGTCGTTGGCGCCGTCTCCGATGGCCAGAGTGATTGGATGCTCCTTGGACGCCTTGATCAGCTTTACAATCTGAACAGAGAACAGTTATGCCCCGACCTCACGCAACGCGGTTATATACAGACTGGCCCGAGTAAACTGGACAATATGTGGTTTTCATAATGGCTCACCGAGCAAATCAATGGATCACCAACTAGCTAGCTTACTGACTGACTGAATAAGTGACTGAATACTGTCTGCTTTCCCGGGTTTCAGAGTGAAACAGGAAATGATGTCACACCAACCTGTGCTTTCTGCAGTGGCGCCATCCGGCAGCAGAGCACGGCGCTGCAGTTCCTACAGATCTCCAGGAAGATGTCCCTGTAGTTCCCAGAGCCCAGGCTCTCCGGACCGGGCTTCAGAACCGCAGACAGCGTGGCGCCATCTATGATCAGCCCATAGTCCTGACACTCCACAGACAACCTGGATACACACACACACACTTGAGGCTCCGCCTAATATCAAAGTGTGTGAGCATGTTTTTGAGTGCATGTATGAGTGTGTATGAGTGTGCATATGAGTGTGTATGAGTGCGTGTATGAGTGCGTGTATGAGTGTGTATGAGTGTGCATATGAGTGCATGCTGTTATGGAATTATTTCTAATACCACGTAATTAATGTTACTATACCTATGTCTCTAGAATAACATTAAGCAAATACACACTGAACTCAGACTCGAAATAAGAACAGACAAGAGTATCTCTCAAGTTAACTCTAACAGTTTAATTGATAGATGAGGAAAACCTTAACACACGCGCTCACGGTAACAATGCGGTGGCAGGTTATTTCCTACCAAGGCATACAATACACTCAGTTTATATAGGCCATAGAGCAGGAAAGCATACATGGGGTAAACCTTATAAGGTTAGGAATCATATGGAGAAGCTAAGTTGGGCCCAAGAGAATGACATCACAGCAGAGAAAACAGATGTAAAAGGTATGGAAAATTGTACATACAGTATACATATCCTTTTATGGCGAAACACATGTAAAACCATACAGTTGCTTTGAATCAAGACATCTATTTCTAGCATTGGGCCCCTCTTAAGACATACAGATGTCTTCCCTGTTCCTCCCCAGGCCTCACTAATATACACATCTTCTATCACATGTTTATCTACACTATTTTCTGAACTTCACAGCTGACATGTAGAATAATCCACAACAATGCATGAGTGTGTATGAGTGTGTATGAGTACGTGTATGAGTGCATGCATGAGTGTGTATGAGTGCATGTATGAGTGTGTATGAGTGCGTGTATGAGTGTGTGTATGAGTGTGTATGAGTGTGTATGAGTGTGTGTATGAGTGCATGTATGAGTGTGTGTATGAGTGTGTATGAGTGCGTGTATGAGTGTGTGTATGAGTGTGTATGAGTGTGTGTATGAGTGTGTATGAGTGTGCGTATGAGTGCATGTATGAGTGTGCATATGAGTGCATGCATGAGTGCATGTATGAGTGCATGTATGAGTGCGTGTATGAGTGTGTATGAGTGCATGTATGAGTGCGTGTATGAGTGCATGTATGAGTGCATGTATGAGTGCATGTATGAGTGCGTGTATGAGTGTGTATGAGTGTGTGTATGAGTGCGAGTGTGACGTACCCTAAAACAGAACGTTCTCTAAGCACGGTCCGCTTGAGGTCAAACAGGACTTCATGGAGGCTCTGTTCCTCTGTGCGTTTCTTAGTCAGCTCCAGGATCTGGGTGGAGCGACGAAACAGCTTGCTGGCGTAGCATGTAGCTGCCGCCGTCTCCATCTTATCGCCCGTCAGGACCCACACCTTAATCCCGGCCTTGTGGAGGGACTCAATGGTGTCGGCTGCTTTCTCCTGGAGCCTGCAGAGCCCGCGATAAGGTTTATTCAGAGCCCGCGATAAGGTTTATTTAGAGCATGCGATAAGGTTTATTCAGAGCCCGCGATAAGGTTTATTTAGAGCGTGCGACAGAATAGGGTTTATCTAGAACACGATGAGGAAATTAGGAAACCTCCCTCCTACCTGTCCTCCACTGCTGTTGCCCCCAGCAGAGTGAAGTCTCTCTCGATGATGTCATAAGCCTGCGCCAGCCGCTGTTCCCTGTCCTGCAGGGCTAGCTTGGCGTCGCTCAGCTGATGACACGCCTCTTCGTACTCCACAGAGGACAGGCTTCTGTAGGCCACACAGAGAGTCCGCAGGCCCTCCTGCAAAGGACACGGGGCGGTTACACAAATCGTTGGGGGGGTTGGTCTGGGGGATTGGTCTGGGGAGCAGGGGCTACACTAATACGGTATATCCTACTATGGCTGAATGATTAATTGCATTTGCGATAATATCGCGATATGATAAAACAAGATTTTTAACCACAAATGCCGCAATGGCAAATGCCACTCTAGTCACATAACAGGCAAGAGTGAATCAGTCTGGAGAGTAAGCTCAACTTGGCACGCCTGTTGAAAAATGGCTTCAGGCTCAACAGAACCTGACACTAGGGAAACTTTAGAGTCAAAGAGGAACAGTATGTCAGTTGTGTGGGAATATTTTGGCTTTAAACAGGAAAATGCTGCACAGCATCAGGTGTGGTGCAAAACCTGCCTAGCTACAGTTGCTAACGCTGCTACCTCACGGCTACCTTATTATTCTGCACTTTGTTATGTTACTGACTGGAGATCAGTAAGATAATATATATTTATCTGTTAAAAGATTGTTTAGAAAAGTCCACAGAGAGTGTTTAAAAAGTGCAATCCACATGTTTACACATCATATGTTTATGTTTAGTGACTTTGATTTATCTGTCTCTATCTAATATTGTGTTGGTCAGACTATACAATTATATAGTGCTTGTCTTTGTTGAATAATACAGAAAATAAAGAGCTTGAAAAAATATTGCATATTAAATCGCAATCACAAAAAAAATCGTTCAGGTTCTTGGTAGGGTTAGGGTGTGATACATTATTTATTTAAGGCTGTGTGTGTGTGTGTGTTTAGACTTACCACAGCGTTCTGTTCCACCCGCGCCCTCACCTGCTCTACCTTCCCTGACACCACCCTGGGGAGGATGGAGGAGTCTGCCCCCTTACAGAATAGCAGGTAGTCCCCTGAAAACACAGGGTTAATACTATTACTGTCTAAATATCCGTGGGTGTCTACGAGGTATCAGTGTGTTATATGTGTGTGTGTGATGTGTCTGGGTGTGTTATATGTGTGTGTGTGTTGTCTGGGTGTGTTATATGTGTGTGTGTTGTGTCTGGGTGTGTTATGTGTGTTGTGTCTGGGTGTGTTATATGTGTGTGTGTGTTATATGTGTGTGTGTGTGTGTGTTATATGTGTGTGTGTGTGTGTGTTATATGTGTGTGTGTGTGTGTTATATGTGTGTGTGTGTGTTATATGTGTGTGTTATATGTGTGTGTGTTGTGTGTGTGTGTGTGTGTGTGTTATATGTGTGTGTGTGTGTTATATGTGTGTGTGTTGTGTCTGGGTGTGTTATATGTGTGTGTGTTATATGTGTGTGTTATATGTGTGTGTGTTGTGTGTGTGTGTGTTATATGTGTGTGTGTTATATGTGTGTGTGTTGTGTGTGTGTGTGTGTGTGTTATATGTGTGTGTGTGTTATATGTGTGTGTGTTGTGTGTGTGTGTGTGTGTTATATGTGTGTGTGTGTTATATGTGTGTGTGTTGTGTGTGTGTGTGTGTGTTATATGTGTGTGTGTGTTATATGTGTGTGTGTGTTGTGTGTGTGTTATATGTGTGTGTGTGTTATATGTGTGTGTGTGTTATATGTGTGTGTGTGTGTGTGTTATATGTGTGTGTGTGTGTGTGTGTGTGTGTTATATGTGTGTGTGTGTGTGTTGTATGTGTGTGTGTTATATGTGTGTGTGTGTGTGTGTTATATGTGTGTGTGTTATGTGTGTGTGTTATATGTGTGTGTGTTGTGTGTGTGTGTGTGTGTGTTATATGTGTGTGTGTTGTGTGTGTGTGTGTGTGTGTGTTATATGTGTGTGTGTTACCTGCGCTGGACTTCACTATGACACTCATTCTCCTTCTGACAGGGTCAAAGTTGAGCACGTGAAGCAACTCAAACCTATAAGAGACAGAGAGGTGTATCAGCCAAAACCACACACACACACACACAAAAATAGACCACTAAAATAGTCCCAGACCACTAGAAAGATTGTCCAAAAAACCTAGTTAGATTAAAGCTAAATTAAAATAAATATTCTGAGAACTGACACATGAAATGTGACAATAAAACGTTGTACTCCAAGCAGATCCTTACCTCTCAATCTCATCGTCTTTATTGAGAATCTCCATGTGACCGTCCTTAAGTCTCAGATATGTGTAGCCCAACCTGAGGGAAAAATACAGAGAGAGATGAGAGAGATGACGTAAAACAGTGTGTGAGACACAAAGGAGAACAGAGAGAACAGAGACAGAAAGAATGTGTGAGACACAAAGGAGAACAGAGAGAACAGAGACAGAAAGAATGTGTGAGACAAAAAGGAGAACAGAGAGAACAGAGACAGAAAGAATGTGTGAGACACAAAGGAGAACAGAGAGAACAGAGACAGAAAGAATGTGTGAGACACAAAGGAGAACAGAGACAGAAAGAATGTGTGAGACACAAAGGAGAACAGAGAGAACAGAGACAGAAAGAATGTGTGAGACACAAAGGAGAACAGAGAGAACAGAGACAGAAAGAATGTGTGAGACACAAAGGAGAACATGGAGAACAGGGACAGAAAGAGTGTGTGAGACACAAAGGAGAACATGGAGAACAGGGACAGAAAGAGTGTGTGAGACACAAAGGAGAACATGGAGAACAGGGACAGAAAGAGTTATTTTGGGGTTGTGTTTATACAAGTAGATTGATACTATGAAGCTGTTTGAGAGAATTCCATGAGCAAAGCTGTCATCAAGGCAAATGGTGGGGCTACTGGTTCTGGTTTGGGTTCTGGTTTGGGTTCTGACTCCTCAGTACCTCTTCATGCCCTCGACCAGCGCCACCTCATCAGGGGAGGAGGATATGTAGAAGGAGGTGGGCCTGCACTGGTGGATGCCCATCTTGATGCCCATCACCGTCTCCTCTTCCTTCACCTGGACTGTGTGACAGAGGCACAGCGCCCGGAAAAACAGGTCCTCGTGGTCCTGGACACACACACACACACACACACACACATGGGTTGGGACCATGTTGAACAGGAACTGTATTCCTATTCAAAAACTCAAATAACGAACTCTCTGTGTGTTGGTGTGTCTTACTCTGTGGTCTCCTCCAGGGGAGGAGTCTATCTGTGTGTCTTACTCTGTGGTATCCCCCGGGGGAGGAGTCTATCTGTGTGTCTTACTCTGTGGTATCCCCCGGGGGAGGAGTCTATCTGTGTGTCTTACTCTGTGGTATCCCCCGGGGGAGGAGTCTATCTGTGTGTCTTACTCTGCGGTATCCTCCAGGGGAGGAGTCTATCTGTGTGTCTTACTCTGCCGTCTCCCCTGGGGGAGGAGTCTATCTGTGTGTCTTACTCTGCGGTCTCCCCTTGGGGAGGAGTCTATCTGTGTGTCTTACTCTGTGGTCTCCCCTGGGGGAGGAGTCTATCTGTGTGTCTTACTCTGTGGTATCCTCCAGGGGAGGAGTCTATCTGTGTGTCTTACTCTGTGGTATCCTCCAGGGGAGGAGTCTATCTGTGTGTCTTACTCTGTGGTATCCCCCGGGGGAGGAGTCTATCTGTGTGTCTTACTCTGTGGTCTCCCCCGGGGGAGGAGTCTATCTGTGTGTCTTACTCTGTGGTATCCCCCGGGGGAGGAGTCTATCTGTGTGTCTTACTCTGTGGTATCCCCCGGGGGAGGAGTCTATCTGTGTGTCTTACTCTGTGGTCTCCTCCAGGGGAGGAGTCTATCTGTGTGTCTTACTCTGTGGTCTCCTCCAGGGGAGGAGTCTATCTGTGTGTCTTACTCTGTGGTCTCCTCCAGGGGAGGAGTCTATCTGTGTGTCTTACTCTGTGGTATCCCCCGGGGGAGGAGTCTATCTGTGTGTCTTACTCTGTGGTCTCCCCCGGGGGAGGAGTCTATCTGTGTGTCTTACTCTGTGGTCTCCTCCGGGGGGAGGAGTCTATCTGTGTGTCTTACTCTGTGGTCTCCTCCAGGGGAGGAGTCTATCTGTGTGTCTTACTCTGTGGTCTCCTCCAGGGGAGGAGTCTTTCTGTGTGTCTTACTCTGTGGTATCCTCCAGGGGAGGAGTCTATCTGTGTGTCTTACTCTGCGGTATCCTCCAGGGGAGGAGTCTATCTGTGTGTCTTACTCTGCCGTCTCCCCTGGGGGAGGAGTCTATCTGTGTGTCTTACTCTGCGGTCTCCCCTGGGGGAGGAGTCTATCTGTGTGTCTTACTCTGTGGTCTCCCGGGGGAGGAGTCTATCTGTGTGTCTTACTCTGCGGTATCCTCCAGGGGAGGAGTCTATCTGTGTGTCTTACTCTGTGGTATCCTCCAGGGGAGGAGTCTATCTGTGTGTCTTACTCTGTGGTATCCCCCGGGGGAGGAGTCTATCTGTGTGTCTTACTCTGCGGTATCCTCCGGGGGAGGAGTCTATCTGTGTGTCTTACTCTGTGGTCTCCCCCGGGGGAGGAGTCTATCTGTGTGTCTTACTCTGTGGTCTCCCCTGGGGGAGGAGTCTATCTGTGTGTCTTACTCTGTGGTCTCCCCTGGGGGAGGAGTCTATCTGTGTGTCTTACTCTGTGGTCTCCCCTGGGGGAGGAGTCTATCTGTGTGTCTTACTCTGCGGTATCCTCCAGGGGAGGAGTCTATCTGTGTGTCTTACTCTGCGGTATCCTCCAGGGGAGGAGTCTATCTGTGTGTCTTACTCTGTGGTATCCTCCAGGGGAGGAGTCTATCTGTGTGTCTTACTCTGTGGTATCCCCCGGGGGAGGAGTCTATCTGTGTGTCTTACTCTGTGGTATCCTCCGGGGGAGGAGTCTATCTGTGTGTCTTACTCTGCCGTCTCCCCTGGGGGAGGAGTCTATCTGTGTGTCTTACAATGCGGTCTCCCCTTGGGGAGGAGTCTATCTGTGTGTCTTACTCTGTGGTCTCCCCTGGGGGAGGAGTCTATCTGTGTGTCTTACTCTGTGGTCTCCCCCGGGCGAGGAGTCAATCTGTGTGTCTTACTCTGCGGTCTCCCCTGGGGGAGGAGTCTATCTGTGTGTCTTACTCTGTGGTATCCTCCAGGGGAGGAGTCTATCTGTGTATCTTACTCTGTGGTCTCCCCCGGGGGAGGAGTCTATCTGTGTGTCTTACTCTGCGGTATCCTCCAGGGGAGGAGTCTTTCTGTGTGTCTTACTCTGTGGTATCCTCCAGGGAGGAGTCTATCTGTGTGTCTTACTCTGTGGTCTCCCCTGGGGGAGGAGTCTATCTGTGTGTCTTACTCTGTGGTCTCCCCTTGGGGAGGAGTCTATCTGTGTGTCTTACTCTGTGGTATCCCCCGGGCGAGGAGTCTATCTGTGTGTCTTACTCTGCGGTCTCCCCTGGGGGAGGAGTCTATCTGTGTGTCTTACTCTGCGGTCTCCCCTGGGGGAGGAGTCTATCTGTGTGTCTTACTCTGCGGTATCCTCCGGGGGAGGAGTCTATCATGTCGATACTCGAGGCAGCACTGAGGATCTGTCCGTTGCAGATAGCGTGGGGAATGTAGATGTGTCCGTCCACACAACACTCTATAAACTCCATACAGTTCTCCGTCAATGTGCCGGTCTTATCAGTGAACACATATTCTACCTGTAAATACACACACAGACACACACACACACACATACACACACACATACATACACACACAGAATTATGGACAGATGCAAATATGAGCCCTGTTTCTGACGTGAGTCTCTCTGTGTGTGTGTATGTGTGTGTGTATGTATGTGTGTGTGTGTGTGTGTGTGTCTGTGTGTGTATGTATGTATGTGTGTGTGTGTGTGCGTGTGTGTACCTGTCCCAGCTCCTCGTTGAGGTCAGAGGTGTTGACCTGCGCACCCTCCCCCAGATCCTCATCATACATGTCTGTGTCCCACGCTATGAAGTATGACCCCAGGAACTTCTGCATCTCCACGGTAACATACATAGATACAGGGATGATGTAGTTAAACAACACCATGAAGGCCAGGAAGTCTGTGAAGGCCCGGATCACCTGTAGTGGAGAGACAGAGACAGATGGAGAGCGGGAGGGAGGGAGAGGGGAGAGACAGAGGGAGAGGGAGGGAGAGGGGAGACGAGGGAGGGAGATGAGGAGGAAAGGAGAGAGGGAGGGAGACAGAGGGAGAGAGGGGAGAAAAAGAGGGAGACAGAGAAGAGAGAGAGACGGGAGAGGGAGAGTGGGAGAGGGGAGAGATGGAGGGAGACAGAGGAAAGAGACAGAAACAGGAGAGAGATGAGGGGAAGGGAAAGAGAAAGAGGGGAGACAGAGGGAGAGAAAGAGCGTCAGAGAGGGGAGAGAGAGGGACCGAGGGGAGTGACAGAGGGAGGGAGAGAGAGAGGGAGGTGTAGTACCATCACACAAAAGTAGAAATAGCTTGTTTCAAAGACAGTGTTACACTACTGAGTCAGCATGCATTGTGGGTAGTGTAGTTGGTTGAGGGGCTAACCACGTGGCGTTCTCTGTCGATCTCTGTCCGGTGGTTGTACCAGGGCTCATCGTGATCGGAGGACCACTGCCACGTATACTTCAGAGCTGTGTTGATGACAGCCTTACTGATCAGCATACACAGATACACTATGAGGAAAGCATTCATTGACCTGAAGGGAGAGAGATGACGGGAGGAATGGATAAAACAGAAAGAGAAGGAATGGAGAGAACAGAAAGAGATGGGAGGGATGGAGAGAACAGAAAGAGATGGGAGGAATGGAGAGAACAGAAAGAGATGGGAGGAATGGAGAGAACAGAAAGAGATGGGAGGAATGGAGAGAACAGAAAGAGATGGGAGGAATGGAGAGAACAGAAAGAGATGGGATGGAGAGAACAGAAAGAGATGGGAGGAATGGAGAGAACAGAAAGAGATGGGAGGAATGGAGAGAACAGAAAGAGATGGGAGGAATGGAGAGAACAGAAAGAGATGGGATGGAGAGAACAGAAAGAGATGGGATGGAGAGAACAGAAAGAGATGGGAGGAATGGAGAGAACAGAAAGAGATGGGATGGAGAGAACAGAAAGAGATGGGAGGAATGGAGAGAACAGAAAAAGTTAAATTAGCTAAATTAGCTAAAGCAGATTGATTCAGGAAAACCACATTAAACAGATTGTCAATAGAGTGCATCACACAAACCACAAACACACACCAATACATTATCTGCATACGTCAACTTGAGTGTCCTGCTAAACGACTAAACTGTAAACGTGATTGTATGTCGTTAAACCCAGATGACATCAAACAGACAGTGATGTGTCATACTTCTCCACAGCAGAGCGTTTCTGGGATTTTGACTGGTAGTTCAGGGCCATCTTGGTGTCCATGCCTGTGTAGATGGAAACACCTGTGGATTGAGGAACCAGGGGTTACTATATATCTATCTATGTATCTATATATAAATATATATACAAATACTCTATGTGTGTGTGTGCATTTGTGTGTGTAGGTGTGTGTTTGTGCTTTTGTGTGTGCAGGTGTGTGTTTGTGCATTTGTGTGTGTTTGTGCATTTGTGTGTGTTTGTGCGTTTGTGTGTGTAGGTGTGTGTTTGTGCGTTCGTGTGTTACCATAAATGTGTTCTGTGTTCTTCAGGGTCGCCCCTCTGAGAAGGAGGTTCTCAGCTCCTAAGGGTCTGAAAAAACAGAGGACAGAGATATGCAGAGATATGCAGAATTATACAGATATACTGTATACAGAAATATACAGAGATATGCAGAATTATACAGATATACTGTATACAAAAATATACAGAGATATGCTGAATTTAACAGATATACTGTATACAGAAATATAGAGAGATATGCAAAATTATACAGATGTACTGTATACAGAAATATACAGATATATACAGATATAATGTATACAGAGATATACAGAGATATGCAGAGATATACAGAGATAAGCAGAGATATGCAGAGATACTGTATACATAAATATACAGAGATATGCAGAGATACTGTATACATAAATATACAGAGATATGCAGAGATACTGTATACATAAATATACAGAGATATGCAGAGATACTGTATACATAAATATACAGAGATATGCAGAGATACTGTATACATAAATATACAGAGATATGCAGACTTATACAGATATACTGTATACATAAATATACAGAGATATGCAGAATTAAACAGAGATACTGTATACATAAATATACAGAGATATGCAGAATTAAACAGAGATACTGTATACATAAATATACAGAGATATGCAGAATTATACAGATATACTGTATACAGAAATATACAGAGATATGCAGAGATTTGCAGACTTATACATAAATATACAGAGATATGCAGAATTAAACAGATATACTGTATACATAAATATACAGAGATATGCAGAATTAAACAGAGATACTGTATACATAAATATACAGAGATATGCAGAATTATACAGATATGCTGTATACAGAAATATACAGAGATATGCAGAATTAAACAGAGATACTGTATACATAAATATACAGAGATATGGAGAGATTTGCAGACTTATACAGATATATACAGAGATATGCAGATATGTATAGAGATGTTCCCAAGTAGAAAGATGTTCCCTCTTTTGATACATTTGACAAAGAGAAGGGTAGGACCTGTTGGTCTTACCTGGTGGTCTTACCTGGCTATTGGTTCTTCCTGATCCTTATAAATGTTGATCCGACCCACAAATCTGTATGACAAAAACATGAACTGAATGGCTTTTTCAACAGATGGGCGGATGAGTGCAAGAAGCTTTTATAATCACTCACTTGTAGAGGTCAGACTGTGGTTGTTCACATTCAATAGTGGCATGGAGAGAATCCACCTCCTGTTCAGATATAAAGGCCATGGTGTCTGGGACAGCATAGTAGGTCTGACAGGGAGACAGAAAGACAAACAGACAGACCGAAAGACAGACAGAGGGAGAGAGAGAGAGGGATACAGACCGAGAGACAGAGCGAGAGATACAGACAGAGAGAGAGAGAGGGATACAGACCGAGAGACAGAGAGAGAGACAGAGATACAGACAGAGAGACAGGCAGGCAGAGATACAGACAGACAGGAGAGATAGACAAACAAGAGAGAGAAGAAACATAAAAGACATAGAGATTTAGAGAGAGAAGAGTCACTCTGAAAAGATGTGTTTGATCAAAGAGCATGCTGGAAGAATCCCAAAAGTGTGTGTGTGTGTGTGTGTGTATGTGTATGTGAGTGTGTGTGTGTGAGTGTGTGTGTGTGTGAGTGTGTGTGTGAGTGTGTGTGTATGTGAGTGTGTGTGTGTGTGTGTGTGTGTGTGAGTTACATGTACCTTGTGACTAGACTCTCCATCCAGGCTGGCGGTGGTGACGTAACATGTTCCATCATCGCGGCTGGACGAGAGCAGAATAAGGTCACATGGGAATGTCTCGTCCTCCCTCACCATGACAACATCACCGACCTGTCATGGCGACCACATCAACAGTGTCATCTCTTTCCCCGTAGAATATATCTGACCTGGTCCAAATGGACCGGCAGACCTCTGAATGCTATCTGCTGGCCTTGGTCATACAATCTTTTGCAACGATAAAATAAACCAACAAAATTTTTGCTGTTGTGTAACATATAACTCTCTCAGTTTGTGTGTGTGTGTGTGTGTGTGTGTGTGTGTGTGTGCAGTATGTGTGTGTATTAACAATGCTTTTCGTAGGCTTGACACATAGATAGGTTTTACTTTCAAACGAGAACCAGTCCCTGATTCTGCAGTGTGTTTTGGACACGGCAATCTGTCCCATAGACAGATGCAAGATGATCCTATTACCATCCATTTCTGACCCTAGTCCAGATTACAGAAGATAACAGGATCATGGTAACTCTGGCTATTCTGCCTTTTGATATTTAATCTTCTTTTCCCGGAACGGGGCCGGATAAATAAGGATGTCTGCCGATGGCGCTGCAGTGGGACTTATCGTCCTCTCTGGGATTCTAGCTCTAGATGGGTGTGGCTTAACGGAGATACACGTCCACAACCCGGCCCCCTGAGGTGATTAGTTTCCATGGAGACCGGCTAATTAAAAGGTCACAAGAAATGGATTTTATCGTCACATGTCTATAATTTGGGATAATAGCTGCTGCTTTTGTTAATATTCTCCAACGTCACATGGAGTTGTTGTGAAAAAGTAAGTCCCACCTCTAGAAAGTCACGAAAAGGAGATAAAATCATCAGGGAATCATTTATTAATTTGCAGCCGTGCAAGAAGATTAGAAACGTGGTCTGGTTTGGTCTTAACCATAAGGGTTGCATTTCTGTTGATTCTGGATAAATAAATGATTTACATATCATACCCGTATCTTATGGCTCTCTGTCCTCACCACCGCCCCCTGCTGGACAACGTCTGCAGGACACTCGTTTATACTGCAGTCTGCTTTGTGTCTTAACCAGTCCTCATAACCCTGGGGGCAGACAATGATGGGAGAGGAGAGAGAAGGGTCGTGGGAGGGAGGGTTAGAGGGAGGGTTAGAGGGAGGGAGGGTTAGAGGAAGGGAGGGAGGTTAGAGGGTTAGAGGGAGGAAGGGTTAGAAGGAGGGAGGGTTAGAGGAAGGGAGGGAGGGTTAGAGGAAGGGAGGGTTAGAGGGAGGGAGGGTTAGAGGGAGGGTTAGAGGGAGGGAGGGTTAGAGGGAGGGAGGGTTAGAGGGAGGGAGGGTTAGAGGGAGGGAGGGAGGGAGGGTTAGAGGGAGGGAGGGAGGGAGGGTAAGAGGGAGGGAGGGTTAGAAGGAGGGAGGGTTAGAGGAAGGGAGGGAGGGTGAGAGGAAGGGAGGGTTAGAGGGAGGGAGGGTTAGAGGAAGGGAGGGAGGGTTATAGGGAGGGAGGGTTAGAGGGAGGGAGGGTTAGAGGGAGGGAGGGTAAGAGGGAGGGAGGGTTAGAGGGAGGGAGGGTTAGAGGAAGGGAGGGAGGGTTAGAGGAAGGGAGGGAGGGTTAGAGGGAGGGAGGGTTGGAGGGAGGGTTAGAGGGAGGGTTAGAGGGTGGGAGGTTTAGAGGGTGGGAGAGTTGAAGGATTGTGGGAAGAATAAAAAGAGATGCAGATAAACATGTGAGAGAAAACAGAGAACCCGGGTCACCAGGGTTTTCTAATTAGTGTTGTGTCGGCATGGCGACAGGTTTCCAGGGCCTCTGCGCTGTGTGTCATCCTGTAGATGCTTCTGCTGTGAGATGGCCTGGCCTTGTTAGCCAGGGTGGTTTATATTGACCTAACAGACAAAATTCACCAGAGGATTCCACTCACGGACACAGAGATGCCCACATTAATCACTACATGATGTTCTCCTCAGATCAACATATGCTCATTTCAGTGTGTGTGTGTGTGTGTGTTCTATACCTGTTTAATGGCGGTGACGGTGATGACAAAGAACAGAGGCAGTCCGCTGGTGACGGGGCTCGTGGGTGTGTCAATTATGAGCTGAGGAGAGAGAGTGGGAGGAGTGAGAGGAAGAGAGGAAAGGGGAGAGAGGAGAGGGGAGAGAGGAGATGGGGTATGGAGTGAGAGAGAAGATGGGAAAGAGAAGGAGAGAGAGAGTGAGGAGGTGGATAGAGCAGAAGTCAACATTACAATAAACCATCTTTTTGGGGGAGTGCTTGAATGCATTTAGTGAAATAGCGTTCCACAGTACTAAACCAGATCTGCATTTAGTGAAATAGCGTTTCACAGTACTAAACCACATCTGCATTTAGTGAAATAGCGTTCCACAGTACTAAACCAGATCTGCATTTAGTGAAATAGCGTTTCACAGTACTAAACCACATCTGCATTTAGTGAAATAGCGTTTCACAGTACTAAACCACATCTGCATTTAGTGAAATAGCGTTCCACAGTACTAAACCACATCTGCATTTAGTGAAATAGCGTTTCACAGTACTAAACCACATCTGCATTTAGTGAAATAGCGTTCCACAGTACTAAACCACATCTGCATTTAGTGAAATAGCGTTTCACAGTACTAAACCACATCTGCATTTAGTGAAATAGCGTTTCACAGTACTAAACCACATCTGCATTTAGTGAAATAGCGTTTCACAGTACTAAACCACATCTGCATTTAGTAAAATATTATGGATATTACTGATGTTATGGATAATACTGATGTTATGGATATTACTGATGTTATGGATAATACTGATGTTATGGATATTACTGATGTTATGGATATTACTGATGTTATGGATAATACTGATGTTATGGATATTACTGATGTTATGGATATTACTGATGTTATGGATATTACTGATGTTATGGATACTACTGATGTTATGGATAATACTGATGTTATGGATAATACTGATGTTATGGATATTACTGATGTTATGGATAATACTGATGTTATGGATATTACTGATGTTATGGATATTGATGGATATTACTGATGTTATGGATATTACTGATGTTATGGATATTACTGATGTTATGGATAATACTGATGTTATGGATATTACTGATGTTATGGATATTACTGATGTTATGGATATTACTGATGTTATGGATAATACTGATGTTATGGATATTACTGATGTTATGGATATTACTGATGTTATGGATATTACTGATGTTATGGATATTACTGATGTTATGGATATTACTGATGTTATGGATATTACTGATGTTATGGATTTTTCTGATGTTATGGATATTACTGATGTTATGGATATTACTGATGTTATGGATAATACTGATGTTATGGATATTACTGATGTTATGGATATTGATGGATATTACTGATGTTATGGATATTACTGATGTTATGGATATTACTGATGTTATGGATAATACTGATGTTATGGATATTACTGATGTTATGGATATTACTGATGTTATGGATAATACTGATGTTATGGATATTACTGATGTTATGGATATTACTGATGTTATGGATATTACTGATGTTATGGATATTACTGATGTTATGGATATTACTGATGTTATGGATATTACTGATGTTATGGATAATACTGATGTTATGGATATTACTGATGTTATGGATATTACTGATGTTATGGATATTACTGATGTTATGGATATTACTGATGTTATGGATATTACTGATGTTATGGATATTACTGATGTTATAGATATTACTGATGTTATGGATATTACTGATGTTATGGATATTACTGATGTTATGGATAATACTGTCCATGACCCGCCCCTGACCACTCCCCTAACCACCTCATCACCTCCAATCAACGAGCATATTACCTGGACCAGGAAGATGAGCAGGAAATAGAAGTTGGCAATTCTTCTGAATTGTTCAAACAGGTTCTTGGGGATGAAATTCCATAAGGTGTACTATTAGAGAGAACACACAAAAAACATGTATCAATGTGTGTGTTTGTGTGTGTTGTCTAAGAGGTAACTAAATGTAAAGGTTTGTGTAGCAACATTGGCACTTTATTCAACCAGGCCTGGTTATGGAAGTGGTCGATTTGTTCGACGGGGGAACACATTAGTTTGATCGTTAACATCCTGGTTTCCTTGGCGACTGATCACCTTGGAAGAAACAATCCGGTTGTCGGGATAACGCTGAAGGATGTAAGCCTCGGTCCCCGGCGGGGGTTCTTTATGACCGATGTAGATGGTCCGACTGTCCACCCAGTACTCCTCCCCCGCACACTGTTAGAGAACAGGGGAGAACAAGAGGAGGCGGTGGGGAGAGAGGGAGAGAGGGGGAGGGAGAGGGGGAGGGAGAGAGGAGTAGAGAGAGCAAGGGGAAGACAGTGGGGAGAGGAGGAGAGATAGAGGAAGAGGGAGGGAAAGGGTGGGAGGGGGAGAGAAAAAGAGGGGATACAGTGGAGAGAGAGGAGGGAGAGAGAGGAGGGAGAGAGAGGAGGGAGAGAGGGATGGATGGAGAAGGAGTGGGAGGGAGAAAGAGACAAGGATGGAGAGAGAGATGGAGAAAGGGGGAACAATAGCAGGTTAACTGAGGTCTGAATAGTACCTGGTGGTTTAAACAAGGAAGTTGAGTCACCCAGAATAGAATAATTTGCCGCAGAGTTCTCTGAAAAACAGAAGTGGATGCTGCTTCAGAAAGCAGAGTAGAAACAGTCCAGATTGTGTTTTGGCCTAGTGACAGTGCTGCAACTTAATTACTAATGTTGTGCATGCTGCTGTTAATTGTCTCATCCATGACTGTGCCAAGATCACTATCCTGAACACAAATGTCTCCTTACTGAACACTGTGCTACACACCCCAGAAAATAGGATTATTTTAGACAGGAAACACCACGTATTAGTTTAGCCATTTATTGAGAACTTATGCACACCAATGTACATGGAATAAATTGGCATTACGTTCCTCTAGAGAAACGAATTGACATCACAAGATGGCACGATATATGTCCATACAATACCTCCAATAACATTAGACCAGACCAGTTCAGTCTAACCTAGACCTGATAAAGCTAACAGCCCAGACCAGGTTAGACTAGACCAGTGGTTCCAGAATATGGCCCAAACCAGGCGGATCCACAGGCATTTAACAGCCAGTTATCAATAGACACTTAGCAGGCCGAGAAAGTCAGCCAACTTGGGTCGGATCCAAAAACAAAATAGGACTGTCTGTGTGTAGTAGACTGACAAGAAAATGATCTGTGTGTACTAAAGACTGACAAGAAGATTATCTGTGTGTAGTAAAGACTGACAAGAAGATGATCTGTGTGTAGTAAAGACTGACAAGAAGATGATCTGTGTGTAGTAGACTGACAAGAAGATGATCTGTGTGTAGTAAAGACTGACAAGAAGATGATCTGTGTGTAGTAGACTGACAAGAAGATGATCTGTGTGTAGTAAAGACTGACAAGAAGATGATCTGTGTGTAGTAAAGACTGACAAGAAGATGATCTGTGTGTAGTAAAGACTGACAAGAAGATGATCTGTGTGTAGTAAAGACTGACAAGAAGATGATCTGTGTGTAGTAAAGACTGACAAGAAGATGATCTGTGTGTAGTAAAGACTGACAAGAAGATGAGCTGTGTGTAGTAAAGACTGACAAGAAGATGATCTGTGTGTAGTAAAGACTGACAAGAAGATGAGCTGTGTGTAGTAAAGACTGACAAGAAGATGATCTGTGTGCAGTAGACTGACAAGAAGATGATCTGTGTGTAGTAAAGACTGACAAGAAGATGATCTGTGTGTAGTAAAGACTGACAAGGTGATCTGTGTGTAGTAGACTGACAAGAAAATGATCCGTGTGTCGTAAAGACTGACAAGAAGATGATCCGTGTGTCGTAAAGACTGACAAGAAGATGATCCGTGTGTCGTAAAGACTGACAAGAAGATGATCTGTGTGTAGTAGACTGACAAGAAGATGATCTGTGTGTCGTAAAGACTGACAAGAAGATGATCTGTGTGTAGTAGACTGACAAGAAGATGATCTGTGTGTCGTAAAGACTGACAAGAAGATGATCTGTGTGTAGTAAAGACTGACAAGAAGACGATCTGTGTGTAGTAAAGACTGACAAGAAGATCATCTGTGTGTAGTAAAGACTGACAAGAAGATGATCTGTGTGTAGTAAAGACTGACAAGAAGATGATCTGTGTGTAGTAAAGACTGACAAGAAGATCATCTGTGTGTAGTAAAGACTGACAAGAAGATGATCTATGTGCAGTAGACTGACAAGAAGATGATCTATGTGTAGTAAAGACTGACAAGAAGATGATCTGTGTGTAGTTGAAGACTGACAAGAAGATTATCTGTGTGTAGTAAAGACAATATTTGCACACTGTTCTTTGCAAAAGCGCTCCAAATCTGTCAGATTGCAAGGACATCTCCTGTGCACAGCCCTCTTCAGATCACCACACAGATTTTTCAATTTTTCTGGTATGTGGAACTGTTCACAATTCCCTCCACCCTTACTAAGGCCCTGGTTCCAGTTGAGGAAAAACAGCCCCAACGCATGATGCTGCACCACCATGCTTCATGGTGTTTTTTGGGTGATTTGCAGTGTTGTTTTTGAGACAAACATACCTTTTGATCAAAAGGTTCAACCTTGGTTTCATCAGACCATAACACATTTGGCCACATGCTTTTGGGAGACTTGATGTTTGTATTTGTTTTTTGTTTGTTTCGGGCTTGGATGTTTTTCTTCGTAAGAAAAGGCTTACATCTTAGCACCCTACCCCATAGCCCATACATATGAATAATATGCTTGTCACATGTAGCAAACAGCCAGAACTTGCCAGTAATTCCTGCAGCTCCTTTAATGTAGCCTCCCTGATCAGTTTTTGTCTTTTCATCATTTTGAAGGGACGTCCAGTTCTTGGTAATGTCTCTGTTGTGTCATATTTTTTCCACTTGATGATGACTGTCTTCACTGTGTTCAATGGTATATCTAATGCTTTGGAAATTCTTTTGTACCCTTCTCCTGAGAGACATATTTTAACAATGAGATCCCTCTGAAGCTTTGGAAGCTCTCTGCAGACCGTGGCTTTTGCTCTGAGAAGATGCAACTGAGAAAATGTCAGGAAAATCATACTGGAACAGCTGACCTTTATTTGTGATTAATCAGAGTCACTTTAAGGTGTATAATGACTTCTGTTAAACATGATTTTGAATGTGATTGGTTCATTCAGAACACAGCCACATCCCCAGTTATAAGAGGGTATGCACACTTATGCAACCAGGTTATTGTAAGGTTTTGTGTTATTTGTTTTACCCCTGAAAAACATTTTTTTTATTGAATTGTTCACAGTATAGGTCACATTAAAGGTGGAAAAAGTTCTCACACGATTTATCTTTGTCTCATTTATTCAAATCACTCAAATCTGGCATTTTAACAGAGTTGTGTAGACTTTTTATATCCACTGTAGTAGCCATACTAGTAATAGTAGTATTAGTATTAGTAGTCAAACTAGTAAGAGTAGTAGTGGTATTTCGTAGTAGCCATACTAGTACTAGTAGTGGTAGTAAGCGAGGAGAAGCGAGGTTGGGAGTAGACCTGAGTTCGAACCTGTTTCCATGACAACAGTCATCCTGGTGGCATTTAAACGGACAGAACTGGAAACACCACATTAAACCCATAGACCTGTTGACGAGACAGCATACTATTGATTCAAATCCCAAGCCAAAAAGGTGGAACATCTGCTGTTGAGGCATTGAACAAAGACTAGGGCTGGTCTAAGATTAAAAAATAATGTTCAGTAGAAAACTCGATAGAGTTTGTTATTCAAGTCCCTCTGAAAAAATGGGTCTGCTAAATGACTGTAATGTACAATGTACAGATGGGGCGGATCACCCTCTCCAACCCACCCCTTCTCTCCCAATGGGCTCTGCCTCAAACTGGAGTTAGAGACAGTAATAAATCCCCTCAGCCCTTAGCCAAGTTAGCATTGGCGCTAACAGACACCTGCGGGTTCTCTTTCATGGCTGGTTGCCATGGAGCACACCACAACCACAGTCTGACACCTGTATCTTTAAAATGACTTGATGTCACACAGAACGGCACCAAGTCTCTACAGAGCCTCTCACTTCTCCACCTCCTTCCCTACATCTCAGACACTCTGAGATAAACCTCATTAATTAATTTAATCTGCACACATTTCGCATCCCCAGATGTCTTGGTGCAGAACGTGTTGAATTTCTGAGTCCAGTTGAGAGCCAGCCCACCACAGCTAATAACCCTGGTTCAGCCCACCACAGCTAATAACCCTGGTCCAGCCCACCACAGCTAATAACCCTGGTCCAGCCCACCACAACTAATAACCCTGGTCCAGCCCACCACAGCTAATAACCCTGGTCCAGCCCACCACAGCTAATAACCCTGGTCCAGCCCACCACAGCTAATAACCCTGGTCCAGCCCACCACAACTAATAACCCTGGTCCAGCCCACCACAGCTAATAACCCTGGTCCAGCCCACCACAGCTAATAACCCTGGTTCAGCCCACCACAGCTAATAACCCTGGTTCAGCCCACCACAGCTAATAACCCTGGTCCAGCCCAACACAGCTAATAACCCTGGTCCAGCCCACCACAGCTAATAACCCTGGTCCAGCCCACCACAGCTAATAACCCTGGTCCAGCCCACCACAGCTAATAACCCTGGTCCAGCCCACCACAGCTAATAACCCTGGTCCAGCCCACCACAGCTAATAACCCTGGTCCAGCCCACCACAACTAATAACCCTGGTCCAGCCCACCACAACTAATAACCCTGGTCCAGCCCACCACAGCTAATAACCCTGGTCCAGCCCACCACAACTAATAACCCTGGTCCAGCCCACCACAACTAATAACCCTGGTCCAGCCCACCACAGCTAATAACCCTGGTCCAGCCCACCACAACTAATAACCCTGGTCCAGCCCACCACAGCTAATAACCCTGGTCCAGCCCACCACAACTAATAACCCTGGTCCAGCCCACCACAGCTAATAACCCTGGTCCAGCCCACCACAGCTAATAACCCTGGTTCAGCCCACCACAGCTAATAACCCTGGTCCAGCCCACCACAGCTAATAACCCTGGTTCAGCCCAACCCGGCTAATACCCTGGTCCAAACATCTCAAGCCCTCCAAACAGCTTAATCGCTCCTGCCTCCTGGGGTTTACATCGCCTGGAGGAAACAGTGCACATGAGGAAGAACGGGAGACCACTTCATGTTGCCACGGTGATAAGAGACGACTGAGCCAGAACGGCCAGGAAGGATGAGCGAGTATCAGGGATGATGGCGGGTCGAAGTGATGGATGACTCAGGAACGAGTGAAGGCAATGAGGTCAGGAAAGAAAAGAGATTAAAAGATGACAGGTGAGTAACGCTCAACAGTTAATCGGATTCCCCTGACAACTTGGATGGTTCAGTCAAATTCCTCATCTACATACAATCTATATCCAACCTTTTTCAAAGCCAATGACATCTTCAAAATGTCACCATACCCATGTGTTT
Organism: Dallia pectoralis; assembly: GCA_029465975.1. Lineage (NCBI taxonomy): Eukaryota > Metazoa > Chordata > Actinopteri > Esociformes > Umbridae > Dallia > Dallia pectoralis. Next base: position 24,313,649 of record CM055731.1, on the reverse strand, counting down.
CGGTGTGGGCATCGACTCAACCTCATTCTGGAATCAACCAGAGCGGTCAGATTGTGATTTTACAGATTTTACATTCAACAAATGGTTGGAGCTGGAGAACAATGAGAATCTTAGCACAGCATTTGATCAAAGCAAATAATTGGGTCTCCAGGCAGGTTGTCAGATGAGTCAGACACAGAGTGAGGCAGACTGAACCGGAGAAACATTCCACCAGAAACACAGTGTGACTCACTGACCAGGCAGCTCTAGTACTGTGACTACATTAACATGTTACACATAATACTTGTTTTTTTTAAATTCTGTTTGTGGGAGACAACATTTAGTGACAGAACACGAGGAGTTTTGCGGTTACAGTTATATACAAATGGGCCTTGAGTATAATATGAACTGACTGGTGAGTACATATTTTATAGTGGATGTCCAGGACACGTCTTTGGTGCATCTAGGTCACTGTAGCTATAGAAAGAGGTCCCAAGCCCTTTTGTTTTCCCTCACGCACCAGAGAGAGAGCACTGCCCTGGTGAGAGGTGGGTAGAGGTGGTGAGAGGTGGTGAGAGGTTGGTAGAGGTTGGTAGAGGTTGGTAGAGGTGGGTAGAGGCGGTGAGAGGTGGTGAGAGGTGGTGAGAGGTGGTGAGAGGTGGGTAGAGGTGGGTATAGGTGGCGAGAGGTTGGTAGAGGTTGGTAGAGGTTGGTAGAGGTGGGTAGAGGTGGGTATAAGTGGGTAGAGGTGGCGAGAGGTGGCGAGAAGTGGGGAGAGGTGGGTAGAGGTGGGTAGAGGTGGAGAGAAGTGGAGACAAGTGGAGACAAGTGGAGAGAAGGGGAGGGAGGTGGGGAGAGAGGTGGGGAGAGGTGGGGAGAGGTGGACGCACTTTAACCGTTGAACTCACTGAGACGAGGTAATAAAAAAGTAATCAATCTGTAGTAAACCGCTAGTGTATTACAAAATATACTGTTCTTCTCTCAGCAATTTCCAGCTGCTTCCTGCCTGTACAGATGGCCGAGTTAACAGCAGTGTAATTAGCCATCTGACTGGTAATACTCTAATATTGTAAATGACATAAACATTTCCTGCTCCGCTCTGTTCTTTTCAGTGTGTGTGTGTGTGTGTGTGTGTGTGTGAGAGAGAACGAAACAGAAAAAGACAACATGACACCCTTCTAAACATGTTCTTTAAAGCACTGCAATACAACAGCCAACTTCTCTCTGTTCCACAACACTTCAAATAATCTGGACATTTCCTGCATTTTCGCAATATAGTTGAAAAAACAAGTTGTGGGGCTTTCGGTAACTGCTGAAAGGCATTTGTCATTATGCCAGTCAGCAAGCTTTGCCACAACTCCCCAAATCAGAAAATGTGACACCTGGCCTGTCAAACCACGTCTCTGTCTCAACAAGGTAACACTATCTGCTTACGAATATCACCAACATGGATGTGATGATGTTCTCCCTGGAATCCAAACACACCAGTATACACATGTTGCCGTGGTTTCATCCGCTATACTTACATATCTACTGATGAGGTTTCGCAGCACGCTGAAATCCATCCTGTTGAAAGGCACCCCGCAGCTATTCTTTACTGTTTACTTTCCCCCGTCCTTAGTACCAGTAACCGACCCTACAGTCATCTCTGTCCCCGGTATCCATGGCTCACCGCCGCTCTTCCTCTTCATCTAAGTGAGTGTGTTTTTACGTCATCTTCAGGCGGGTGGACCTGCGGACGTGACAGTGGCGCAACTACCGTTGTAGCATAGTTTCTAGAATGTCCTCTTTCGCAACGACTGGTCTAAACGTTTGTAACAAATTAAATTGCTTTCAGCGAGCTAATTGTCAGACGTATTGTGAGTGTTAGTTTTAAGAGTGCGTTTATGTTATTTAATTAAATCTCGTTTCACATATCAGCCTCTCCCACCGGGTCCAACCGTCTCTTCAATCTGGATGGAGAGTAAACGCGAATGGCTCTGTGCCGCTGTACGTCAGACTGCTGCGCATGCGCATTGGGGTTTATCTCACCCTCCGCTTCACTACAAAACCAAACCGGATTTGCAATATAACGGTTATTTTCTGAAACCGAATGCCGCATTTAAATTTCCTATTTAAATCCTACAAACATTTCACGTTCAAATGTGACATATGCACAGGCCCAAATGGAGGCCATATCTTACATAAGTCTCATATAGTAATTTGCATGTTTCTGTCAGGTTCGGTTACCTAGCAACATGCCGCATGTAAGGACTCGTCCTACTCCATTGCTAATTTACAGCGTGCCCACCCCATCACCCCTCCAATTATGCAGTTGCTCGCGACTTTGCAAGATACTGTGCCTATTCATTATCTTATGATTGATAACGAGAGAGAGAGGGGTAGAGATAGACATACTGTTTTGCCAGGCCAGTTAACTAGGAACACAATCCCATCTACATCCACGACCTGTACAACGATTTATAGGATTACTGCTTTTCAGAACACATATTTGTAATCCTGCCTGCTCCTGGTTTCAATATAGCAACATTTGGTTCACTGGGCTGATGCATTAACTGCTGGTATGATATCTCAGCCATCACACTTAAGAATAGTTCTTAGTTGTGATACATTTGGCATTAACCACGCACCCCATTATATGTTATCGCTTGAACATATTGCTGGAGCGAAGCCAGTTGAACGTAACACACTGTAGGTCTGTTCGTTTTAAAGATAACTCAGAGGATACACAACCCCTCCTTACACTGTGCTAGTTGAGCTGAAAGTAAAGAAATACAAGAGAAAAATAGTCTCTTCTACCCCCAGAGAAAGATTAGGGTGTGTCTGGCTGTCTGCCCCAGACATTTCATTTGTGGGGTTATGACTATCAATTAGCATCGATTGTATTAATAATGTATGGGGCGCCAGCACTTACATAGCTAATGTGCTAGATGTCACTGTGTATGTCTAATGTGCTAGATGTCAGTGCGTATAATGTGCTAGTGCTAGATGTCACTGTGTATGTCTAATGTGCTAGATGTCACTGTGTATGTCCGATGTGCTAGTGCTAGATGACACAGTGTATGTCTAATGTGCTTGATTACTGTGTATGTCTAATGTGCTAGTGCTAGATGTGATTGTGTATGTCTAATAAGCTAGATGTCACTGTGCATGTCCAATGTGCTAGATGTCATTGTGTTTGTCTAATGTGCTAGATGTCACTGTGTATGTCTAATGTGCTAGTGATAGATGTGATTGTGTATGTCTAATAAGCTAGATGTCATTGAGTATGTCTAATGTGGTAGAGGTCAGTGTGTATGTCTAATGTGCTAGATGTCAGTGTGTATGTCGAATGTGCTAGTGCTAGATGTCACAGTGTATGTCTAATGTGCTTGATGTCACTGTGTATGTCTTATGTGCTAGATGTCACTGTGTTAGATGTCATTGTGTATGTCTAATGTGCTAATGCTAGATGTCACTGTGTATGTCTTATGTGCTAATGCTAGATGTCATTGTGTATGTCTAATGTGCTAATGCTAGATGTCACTGTATATGTCATATGTTTTAGTGCTAGATGTCACTGTGTATGTCTAATGTGCTCGTTCAGTGGATATCTCCCACTCTTATGGCACCAGCATATCCAAAATTTCTGAACATAAGATAAAGCCCAACATGTATTCTTGGGTTGGTACACCCGTTGGTAGAATCTAATGTAATGATCGGTAGAGCTGTTTGTTCATTCTGTAGACGAGGCCATTTCATAGATGACTGCCCACGGTGGCTCCAGCCGACAGGAGGAAGTGGGCCGACGCTAATGCTCCTCTGCCTGTAAGGGAAGCATGACAGAGCAGGAGAGACCAGAAGGAAATAGGCCACGGTGTTACCAACAGAACAGGAAGTGTCAGCTGTGGCAAATTAAAGGGTTCCAAAAGGTTCTCCAGGGAGAACTCTTTATATTGATAACCTAGGTTCACCTTTGACCGTAAAAGGGATATTAGTTTAAATCATAAATTGAAACTTTTCTTCTGAGGGCACACTTTTGTCTGTGGATTTTCTGCTAATGTGCTATTTAGGATCATAAATAGACATGAGAGCCCTGGTTTGGGAAAAATCCTTGACATGAGAGGATGCATGAAGGGAATCCCATCTGCTACATGGTCCCAGGTGGACTTAGTGTTAGCACCTGCGTAAAACAGTGTTAAACGATTTACCCCGTGGTTGTATTAACATTTAAGTTATTTCAGTAATTTCATTTTGTGCAATTTGCAGTTTTTATTAAAATAGCGCAGGAACAACAACTACACAACAAGCATGTACATCGTATTAAGCAAAGGCAGTGTTAGAAGGACGAGATTATTAGACATGACAATCATTGACCAGATTATTAAAAAATAAGAAACCCTTTGAGCTCCAGGAAGAGTTCTACCCCGCAGCTAAAGGTATGCTAACGGTATGCCTGGTTTCACTAAGCTCTGAGTCAAAGCGTGACTGATTGAGAAACATTGCCCCTCGGTTCAGGTGGAAACAGGAGTCTGAGCCTTCAGGGTGAAACGGTGTGGTTCACAGGTGTAGTTCACCCCTGCCTGAGTTCATCTCGTGAATTTTCAATGTTCAATTTGGTGTGTAAAATGAGTATGTGCTGCCATCTAGTGGTAGATCCTGATTTTCCAACTCAACATCTCAAATGCTGTCTAACAGGGTTGAATTGAAAGTCAGCATCCCTACGCTCAGCAAGCGGCAAACACAACCCGCGGAGACGGTCGGATTTAAAACAGAAGTGTGTATGTGTGTGTGTGTGTTAACGTTGCTCGGCACGTGAGTGACTCTTTGTCTTTGGGCTAGTCGTTGTGTTAACGGTTCAGCTCCGTGAGCGTGTCAGTAAACAGGTGAACCGGGAGGAGCGTGTCGCTGTGTAATCATAATAGGTGTGTCCGTGTTTCTGGCAGAGGGGTGGGCGCCGCGTCCCTCTAAAAGCCCGGCGTTGGTGCCAGGAGAGGGGCTTTAAGCTGCATCTGGAGATGGGAGCTGTGGAGATCCCAGGGAGAAAATGCCTGGCACAACCAAATAGGATTTGGGAAGGAGCGGAGCAATGAAGCGAGAGAGAATGGGGACCTGCCAAGTCCTCTCTACGGATTTGGTGCCCCCTCACCCCGCCAACTCGCGCGCACACACACACACACACACACACACATGCACATACACACGCACACACACACACGCACACATGCACATACACACGCACATGCACATACACTAGCACACACACACACACACACACACACACACACACACACACACACACACACACACACACACAGATGGCTAGGTTGTGTGTGCACACATTTTGTATGTGTGTGTGTGTGTGTGTGTACACTGTGTGTGTCAGTAACACACGGCTGGTTACCAGACTAGACATAGACTGATAGAAACATATGAGTTGATGCCAGGCTGCAAGAAAGAGAGAAAGAAAGTCAGAGCGAGAAAGAGAGATGACGAAACGAAAGAAAGAGATTGAAAACGAGACAGTGAAAGGGAAAGAGGGAAAGAGGGAAAGAAGGAAAGCTGGAAAGAGGGAAAGAAGGAAAGAAGGAAAGAGGGAACGAGGGAAAGAAGGAAGGAGGGAAAGAGGGAAAGAAGGAAAGAAGGAAAGAGGGAACGAGGGAAAGAAGGAAAGAGGGAAAGAAGGAAAGAGGGAAGGAGGGAAAGAGGGAAAGAAGGAAAGAGGGAAAGAAGGAAAGAGGGAACGAGGGAAAGGAGGGAAGGAGGGAAAGAGGGAAAGAAGGAAAGAAGGAAAGAGGGAACGAGGGAAAGAAGGAAAGAGGGAAAGAAGGAAAGAAGGAAAGAGGGAACGAGGGAAAGAAGGAAAGAGGGAACGAGGGAAAGAAGGAAAGAGGGAAAGAAGGAAAGAGGGAACGAGGGAAAGAAGGAAAGAGGGAACGAGGGAAAGAAGGAAAGAGGGAACGAGGAAAAGAGGGAACGAGGGAAAGAAGGAAAGAGGGAACGAGGGAACGAGGGAACGAGGGAGACAGTGGTGATGATAGTCCTCCTGTTCACAAGGATGCCAATTGAGGTGATTGATTTTCCGCCTCCTCTTATCGAGGGTAACAGCCTCCACTCCGTAACACACACAGACACACACAGACACACACACACACACACACACACAGACACACACACACACACACACACTCATTGACACACACACACACAGACACACACACACAGACACACACACACACTCATTGACACGCACACACGTACACACACATGTACACACACCCATAGCACACACACGTACACACACATGTACACACACACACCCACACAAAGAGACACACACAGATGTACACACAAACCCACACAGGCAAACACACACAGACACACATGCACAAACACACACAGACACACACACACACACAATAACACACAGACACACAAACACACACACACAGAAACAGCGTCCTTGAGCACTGGAAAGGCGCTATATAAATAAAAAAAAGTATTATTAAACACACACACATCGACGCATACAGGTAGACACAAAAACACAGACACTGTCTTGTGTTTTAACGTAAGTCTGTAGTACCGTGAGAAAGTATTTCCCCCTTCTTGATTTCTGTGTCAGATCCAAAATGTAATATAAGACGAAGATAACTAGAGTAAACACAAAGGTCAGTGTTGAAACTGTACAAGAAAACAGTTTATGAACAAAAACATATCCCCATAACAAAAAACAAATGTTTTTAAGTTCAATCCAATATTCCTACTAGTATTTGTGGCGTCCTGCGCTCGTCTACAAAGTTATTCCAATAAAATGTAGTTTTCACCATTGCCTGAAGTCCCTTTAAAGCCTCATACAGACTTCTACCAGCAGGTGTCAAATATATGTCACGAGTGGGACCCTTTTGTTTCCACTCCAGGCCTTTAGTGGGGTGCACACAGTTAGTTCTGGATGGGTGGTTCGTTCCCTGGGGCTTTTGTCACTTTGTTTCGCATTATTTCCAGTTATGCGTCATGTCCTTACGTTGGTGAGTGTTGTTATGTTTGTTTTGTTTAATTTAGTAGTCGCCAACGGTGCACACTTTCATTTCAAACAATGTATATGTTTTTCTCAGTTTTGTTTTCATTCGAATTTAAACCCATGAACGTCCCCTTCGACTCAACATTTGGCTTTCCACTCTGCAATACACCAATGAAAACAGAGACAATATACGAGATAAAAAACATATACACTAGCACATCGTGCTTTTGTTTATATGTTGTGCAGTAAAAGTGTGTGTCATATTGCCTGTGTTGTTTACATGGTGTGAAGTTAACACCTGTCTAACTCTCCTGAGGTCTTCTCAGGTGTCTCCAACCTCCCTGAACAATATGCTCACGCGGTTTCATATTCAGCTCTACGGGTAATTATGTGCATCTCGTGCACGCGAGCCTGCGCATGTACACGTGAGGGCAGTCCCAACGTGGCAGTTGGTGGTTGTCAGGGTGCTTTGTTACCTCAGGACGTGGTGAGGTTGTCCACTCCCTACAGTGTTAATGTCATCCACTCCCAATAGTGATATGATTGTTCACTCCCTACAGTGGTGAGGTTGTCCACTCCCTACAGTGTTAATGTCATCCACTCCCAATAGTGTTATGATTGTTCACTCCTTACAGTGGTGAGGTTGTCCACTCCCTACAGTGTTAATGTCATCCACTCCCAATAGTGTTATGATTGTCCACTCCCTGCAGTGTTAATGTCATCCACTCCCAACAGTGTTATGGTTGTCCACTTCCTACAGTGGTGAGGTTGTCCACTCCCTACAGTGTTAATGTCATCCACTCCCAATAGTGATATGATTGTTCACTCCCTACAGTGTTAATGTCATCCACTCCCAATAGTGTTATGATTGTCCACTCCCTGCAGTGTTAATGTCATCCACTCCCAACAGTGTTATGGTTGTCCACTTCCTACAGTGGTGAGGTTGTCCACTCCCTACAGTGTTAAGACATCTGCAAATATTGCAAAAAAAGCTTCTTTATTACAAGTATTGCACATTGTGTGAGCTCTACATTGTGTGGGCTTATATTACATGTAATTGTCTGGACATATCAGTGAGGAGACTTTGCCACAGTAGCCTGGTGGCTTATTTTGGTTTTAGCTGGCCTACTTTAGCAACAGTGGCTGAATGGCTTATATTATTAAATGTTGTGCAGAGATCAAGTCCTGTCTGTCGAGAAGTCTGCAAAAGGGAAGCACTGACTGTTTATGTCAAAGACTGATAGTGGTTTGGGCTGTCAGTTTTAAAAAACTGCACATGGAGAAATTGTTTTGAATAGGTCAAAAGTCTGTTCAGTATAATTGTCCACTTGTTGAACAATCTGTGTCCAGGTTATGTAACAAGACCTGTGGTATAATTTGTTGCATTTTAATAATGGGCGGTTCGTTTTTATTGATTTCATTTCAGTATGTCAATAATTTCTCTAAGTTGTGTCAAGAATTTTGGTTTTTGGATTAAAGACCTTGTATTTGAACACCGTTTACATTTTAGAAGTAACTATATATCTGTAAAAGTGTTAAACGACTCCAAACTTCTGTAAATAATTCATATTAGAAACTACCCCTATGTGTTTTGTTCATAACTGTACGTGAAGTTTAAAGACGCTGTTTTGGAAGTGCAAATAACCAAACGTTTTGATACTTCCCATTTCATGTAATTCTGTCTGTTGTTTTTATGTGTGTATTCTATTAGTGGTACACAATGCCCTGCAGGGAACCGGCTTGGCTCATCAGCGCCACTTTCACAACTAGTGGCCATAAATCCAGAAATGCATCTGCAGGTACATTTGAGCGTTTTCAGTCCCTAGAACACCAAATTCAATTCTGAGCATGTGTGAATGTCTTTAGCAAATAACGTTGATTCTGATGTATAGGTCATAAGTTTCCACTGGATTGGGAAAATGGTGTGGGGCATCACAGACGTTCACCTCAGCCAACCCCACAACCTAACGTAGAGGTTGCACAGTACATTTCTCACTTTACCAGAGAAGATGCTGGTGCCCAGTAATACATTCAATTCAGAGAATAGAAATGTATTTCCAATCTTACACTGCCCTTTGGAAATATCCAATCTTACACCGCCCATTGGAAATATCCAATCTTACACCGCCAATTGGAAATATCCAATCTTACACCGCCCATTGGAAATATCCAATCTTACACCGCCAATTGGAAATATCCAATCTTACACCGCCCATTGGAGATATCCAATCTTACACCGCCCATTGGAGATATCCAATCTTACACCGCCCATTGGAGATATCCAATCTTACAACGCCCATTGGAGATATCCAATCTTACACCGCCCTTTGGAAATATCCAATCTTACACCGCCCTTTGTAAATATCCAATCTCACACCGCTCTTTGGAAATATCCAATCTTACTCCCAGCTAGACGTGCCAGGGACACCTACCTAGGAAGGCGCCCAGGGGGCATCCTCCTTGCCAGATGCCCGCACCACCTCAACTGGCATCTTTCTACATGAAGGAGCAGTGGCTCAACTCCGAGTTCCTCACAGATGACTGAGCTTCTCACCCGATCTCTAAGGGAGAGGCCAGCCACCCTCCTGAGAAAACACATTTAGGCCGATTGTACACGCAATCTCATTCTTTCGGTCATCATCAATAATTATGTAAATCCTATCATTATAATGAATCTTACCAGTGTTCTGGGAGGTGATTGGCTGGTAGATAGTGTGTTCTGGGAAATGATTGGTTGGTAGATTGTGCGTTCTGGGTGGTGATTGGTTGGTAGATAGTGTGTTTTGGAAGATTACCCAATGCATATCGAGCAAATATCGAGCATTTCTTAGAGACGGTTCCACCCAACCTTCCTGAAGTTAATTTAGATTTGTCTGGAAAACATGATTTACTTTACCACCAAACAGCATCATCCAAATTCTCAACATTTCTATTTTAACCGATGAACTTGATGGACTAAGTCTTCCTCTGATGTGTGGTAATTTATTAAAGAAGTCTTCTTCCTCTAAACGCTTTGGGTTTTCAGTTGGTGTCATGTTAGAGGAGGTGTATATTACGTGTGTGACATGTCAGTGGAGACGTTTCTCACTGTGTGTGTGTGTGTGTGTGTGTGTGCACGCGTGTGTGAGAGACAGTAAGATAAAGAAGGAGAGAAAGAGGGGAGAGGGGAAAAAGAGAGAAGCAAGGGGCAGAGATGCTCCTGTGTTGATTGAGGGATTATTATGGGATTAGAGGTGTCTTGGTTTAGGTTACCTCGGTGATGTGATAATCACAGTGTCCATCCACAGATCTCAGTGGGGACAGGGGTGTCAATCGCAGTGTCTCCACGGCGACAAAGAAAGAGCTTATCAGAGATGTGTGCGTTCTTACCCAAATGGATATGCTGTCAGAATTAGTGTATAGGTTACATCCTCCGCTGAATGTGTGGTTTTGGAGGCAGGTCCAGGAATGGCTATAAACTCATACATTAACGCATACATTTCTTCGTTATTATTTGGGAATTGTTTACTGTATTGATATTGGAACATGGCTAGAAAGGATCGGCTAGGGAGAATTAGTGGCCAATGTTTTTTGTTATTGTATATGTTGTATGTTTTGGGTGTTTGGGTGTGAAAAATGTTCAGTTGGACATACAAGAATATGTGTCTCTGATGTATTTCTCTTCTTCTGATGGTGAGATATAGACAGACAGTCAGACAGGCAAACAATCGACAGATGGTCACACAGAAAGTCAGACAGAGAGTTAGACAGACAGTTAGACAGACAGACATATAGACAGACAAACAGTCAGACAGACAGACAGACAGACAGTCATACAAACAGCCAGACAGACAGTTAGACAGTCAGACATACAGTCAGACAGTCGAACAGACAGACAGACAGACAGTTATACAAACAGCCAGACAGACAGTTAGACAGTCAGACAGACAGACAAACAGACAGTCATACAAACAGTCAGACAGACAGTTAGACAGTCAGACAGACAGACAGACAGACAGTCATACAAACAGCCAGACAGACAGTTAGACAGTCAGGCAGACAGACAGTCATACAAACAGCCAGCCAGTAAGACAGACAGACAGACAGTAAGACAGCCAGCCAGTCAGACAGACAGCCAGTCAGAATAGTGTGATTATCTGTCCCTGTATCCTGCTGTAATCTGAGCCTGTTGATGTTTGGTGGGCAGAGTGGTGCCAATCCTGACGTCCCCAAGCGCCTGAAAACGATCCCCCTTTTTTAACCCTGCACCTGCCCCCACCCGACACTCCACCCATCCCATGTCCCACCTAGGGCTACACTTATCAACCCCCCCACACAGAATCACACCCAGCTGCCGTAAGATTGACTTCTCCACCGGACAGAATAGGAAAACTGGGATACCTGGACAGGTAGATCTGCTGTATGTGTGTATGTGTGTGTGTGTCTGTGTTTGTGTGTGAATGTTTTTATGTGTGTGTGTGTGTGTGTGTGTGTGTGTGTGTGCGTGTGTGTGTGTGTGTGTGCGTGTGTGTCTGTGTGTGTGTGTGTATATGTGTGTCTGTGTGTCTCTGTGTGCGAATGTGTTTATGTGTGTGCGTCTGTGTGTGTTTGTGAATGTGTTTACGTGTGTGTGTGTGTGTGTGTGTGTGTGTGTCTGGGTTTGTGTGTGAATGTGTTTACGTGTGTGTGTGCGTGGTGTTTATGTGTTTGAATGTGTTTATGTGAGTGTGTGTGTCCGTGCGTGCGTGTGTGTGTGTCTGTGTCTGTGTGTCTGTGTGTTTAAATGTGTTTATGTGTGTGTGTGTGAATGCGTGTGTGTGTGTGAATGTGTTTACATGTATGTGTGTGTGTGTCTGTGTGTGTCTGTGTGTGTGTGTGTGAGTATCTCCAGTAGTTTAGCTCTCGTTAAACTTCCACTCACCCTTTCTGTGAATAAATAATCAACACATTCAATAAGGCTTCGATCCTTCTGATTAACTCTGTCCCCCTCTCTCTTTCTTCCCTCTGTGTCTTATCTCTGTTTCTCTTTCTCCTTCTCCTTCAATCTCTCTATCTCTCAATCTCTCCATCTAGTCAGCTAATTAACAGGGTCTACAGTTTCAGCTGCCTTCTCTTTCTCCTCCTCGTCTTCCTCCCTTTCCTTGCCATCTGCAATATGACTTTATCAGACCTGTCCATCAGACTGCCTGGGTCAGGAAACAGGGCTGAGTGAGTGTGTGTGTGTGTGTGTGAGAGTAGTCCCAGCCAGATGTGTGTGTGTGTGTGTGAGTAGTCCCAGCCAGATGTGTGTGTGTGTGTGTGTGAGAGTAGTCCCAGCCAGATGTGTGTGTGTGTGTGTGAGTAGTCCCAGCCAGATGTGTGTGTGTGTGTGTGTGTGAGAGTAGTCCCAGCCAGATGTGTGTGTGTGTGTGTGAGAGTAGTCCCAGCCAGATGTGTGTGTGTGTGTGTGTGTGTGTCTGTGTGAGTAGTCCCAGCCAGATGTGTGTGTGTGTGTGTGAGAGTAGTCCCAGCCAGATGTGTGTGTGTGTGTGTGTGTGTGTGTGTGTGTGTGTCTGTGTGAGTAGTCCCAGCCAGGTGTGTGTGTGTGTGAGTAGTCCCAGCCAGGTGTGTGTGTGTGAGCAGTCCCAGCCAGGTGTGTGTGTGTGGGCATGTGTGTGTGAGCAGTCCCAGGCAGGTGTGTGTGTGTGTACAGTCCCAGCCTGGTGTGTGTGTGTGAACAGTCCCAACCAGGTGACGGACAACATACTACAACCAGAAGGAGGTGAACAGGTTACCATGGTAATGAATCAGAACTGGAAATGGTAACATTGCTGCTGACAGTTGGTGGTTCTGTTCAGTCCAACTGAGAAGAATTGTACTGAGGAACGGGGTGAGGGAAGGGAGGCAGGTGGGGTGAGGTTCACACATCTAGACATTGCTCCACTATTCATTCAGATACAAACAACACATTATATAGTCACCCATTACATATGCCAACCACGCATGGTCTTTCTTGTCAGACTGTTCGTGTTGTGTGTTTTGCTCTGTTCGCACTGTTCGTGTACTAAATGTGTGTTCTAACGCTGCAGTTAAGCATCAGAAAAAAATCCTTGTGTGTGTAAACAGACTTGGCGAATTAACCTGATTCTAATTCTGATCACCTCCAGAACCACCTCCAGGACCACCTCCAGGACCACCCCCAGAACCAACCAGCTCCATCGTCGGCCGAACACTGCACACACGGCACACACCGCCACATGGCTACATCTCCACGGTCGGAGGGACAGCTGAGGGACAGCATGTGTGATCGGAGCCCACGGTCACACCGCAGAGGAATCCTCTTTCACAACAACCCGGACTACTACCGCTTCCTCTTAGTGACATCACCTGGAAACATATCCAATGGGTTTCTGTCATATGAACTGGGTTTCTCTCCAATATGTCCCAGCTATCTCTGTTACTTCTAAATGTCAGCTGGACAGTTTCTTTTAGTTATATTAAACGAACAGCTTTTTTAGCATGTGCTAAACATCTAACAGTCTGAAGAATTGGTTAGTGTTTGATTTGACATTCTTTCTGGGTCTGATCTCTTTGCCTCTCTTCACTCAAACACTCGCAAATTCTTCTCTTTTCCTCTCTTCTCTCCCAATCTGTTCTCGCATGCACAACAATAAAGGCACACAAACACACACACTAACACACACACGGATTTAGTGGTCATCTCAGCTGTCAGTATTTCTATAAATATGCTGAAGTAAATAGGATATATATGTGTGTGTGTGTGTGTGTGTGTAGCCAGTTGCTCTGTGCTCACAATAAGTCACACTCTTTTCTCTGGAAGCCAACCAATCAGCAGTCCAGCAGATACTAACCAGGGATGATGCAAATCAAGAACAGAGAAGTGCTGGCGGAACAAATCCATTTCACCACTGTGTCTAAAACCACTGTGAGTTCAAAAGGAGTTCAACATATTACTGAATAAAACGACCCGAGGTGAGATAAAAGGGAAAATCTGTGTTGACTTGCTGTTTCTCTTATGTTTAAATAAACTTACTGGTCTGAGTGGCTTATGAACTATTGCCAGACTGGTCTTACTGTATAAAACCTAGAACTATTACCAGACTGGTCTTACTGTATAAAACATAGAACTATTACCAGACTGGTCTTACTGTATAAAACATAGAACTATTACCAGACTGGTCTGACTGTATAAAACCTAGAACTATTACCAGACTGGTCTTACTGTATAAAACCTAGAACTATTACCAGACTGGTCTTACTGTATAAAACCTAGAACTATTACCAGACTGGTCTTACTGTATAAAACCTAGAACTATTACCAGACTGGTCTTACTGTATAAAACATAGAACTATTACCAGACTGGTCTTACTGTATAAAACCTAGAACTATTACCAGACTGGTCTTACTGTATAAAACCTAGAACTATTACCAGACTGGTCTTACCGTATAAAACCTAGAACTATTACCAGACTGGTCTTACTGTATAAAACCTAGAACTATTACCAGACTGGTCTTACTGTATAAAACATAGAACTATTACCAGACTGGTCTTACTGTATAAAACATAGAACTATAACCAGACTGGTCTTACTGTATAAAACCTAGAACTATTACCAGACTGGTCTGACTGTATAAAACCTAGAACTATAACCAGACTGGTCTTACTGTATAAAACATAGAACTATAACCAGAGGAGGAATGCCTCTGCCTCCACCCGCCTGCAGCAAACTAGAGTCTCCTTAGCATGAGCCCCCTCAGGACTGACCCCTTCCTCTTTTCGCTGTGTTCCCTGGAGGAGTGTCTGCTTTCCCCTCCGCCTTAGTCCCTGGATGAGTGTTCCCCCCAGAGCCACAGCCGGTCAAGTGCCGGCCTCCCATTTGCCGGTCATTCCCATTGCTGGCCACCCCAAGGACTAAGAGACTGAAACCGCCTCCCTGGCTGTGAACCACTTCCTTGAACCACCTCCTTTAACCACCTCCTAGAACCACCTCCTTGGGGGTTACCCTCCCTCCCCTGTCTTTTATTTGTGCCTGGCCTGTCTGGGAGCCATGCCTTTAGGGGGGGTACTGTCATGTGGTGAGTTTTGTTTCACAGAGCTGTTCATGGGGTGCACATGACTAGTTATGTTTCGGTAGCTAGGTTGTTTTGGAAATAGCAATTAGCAAGTTATTCAAGTGTCTTGGGTTGCTGGTTGCTGGATATTGCTTCTATGTTTTGCCTTATATGTTGGTAAGTGTTTTAAGGAAAAAGGTATCTACCGCTGTTTGATGTTGCTTGTCATAAGTCGCTTTGTATGCGCAACTTTATTTTCCATTCAGTGTGTACTTTTTCTGTTCAGTGTTCTGTTGTTGGTGTTGTGTTCAATTAACAACCTGAACGAGTGCTCATGTTCTGCGTCTGGCTCAATCGTGCACCACACCATCGGTACGTGACATAGACAGAGAGACAGTAAGAACGTGGGAGACTGACTGGCTGATTGGTTGGCTAATTAATTGTCTGGCTGATTAGCTGGCTGGCTCATTAAGCGGGCAAGGGGCGAGGCTTGATCAGCTGAGTATTGGAAGGGGCTCGTGGTAGAAAGGTAGCCGTCTCCACGCCTCGCTACCCAATAAGAGAACCTGCACACTCACACACACACACCTGAGAGTAGCTCACTGGTTGTGCACCCACACACACTCACACACTCACACACACCTGAGAGTAGCTCACTGGTTGTGCACCCACACACACTCACACACTCACACACACACCTGAGAGTAGCTCACTGGTTGTGCACCCACACACACTCACACACACACACACACACACACCTGAGAGTAACGGGGTGGTGAGTGGGGGTGAGTAGGGGTGAGGCGGTCCTGGCCCTCGGTCAAGTGCTTTGTGTTCCACAACCAGGAGGCATCAGGTTACCAGGCTCCTGAAATGAGATGCCCCAGAAGAGGATTCAACCTGGCTTATGTCAGCCTCCGTCTCTGCCTGGGCTGGTCCTGTCCACAACCAACATGATCAACAAACCCTCGGATCAACACAGGCTGCCTTTGTTGACGTGATACAATAGCATGATAATAACATGATCATTGACGATTGGACCTGTGTGGTCTCTGCTCCCTGTGGTGGCGGGGAGAAAAATAAATTAATCTGTTCATCCACTGTGGCAAGTCGCCCGACAAGAGAGTGTTGGTAAAACCACGCAAACAAGCCTTTTGAAGCGATCTCTGTGTTTAGACGTCACTCTGGTGGTTTAACCTCAGCCAACCGTAGGGGGACGGAAAAGGGTACTTAAAATAAACAGGCAGTGCTGTTGTGTTGTGTTTGGTCTCAGCAAGGCACTTTAAAGTTATTCTATGCTCATGTGATAAAGACATTTCGAAACTCAAAAGTTTTTCCCATTAAATGCTGGGCATGAAATATACAAAAGAGACTTTAACTTACTAAGTTTGTGCCTCACTCTGGTCCACGTTAGAAAGTTATTAAAACCAAAGACACCCAGTATAAGTGTTTTTTTCTTTAATAATTTCTCATGTAATTTGTTTTACATCATATCCCACATAGATTGACAGGTTCAGAGTTGCTCCCTGAAATGCATCCATAAAAATGAGTCGGTAAATGGTGAACCCAGTCCACTGCTCCTCAGCACTTGGCCAATACCACCCTACACTCTAATTAAAAACCGAAGGAAGGATGGAAGAGTGAGATGGAGAGAGAGAAAAAGAGAGACAGACAGAGAGCGGAGAGGAAGGGTGTCACCAAGGACACAGGGAGCCGTGGAAACCGGAGACGAAGAGCTCCAACGCTCTGGGCATCATCAGTATGTCCAGAACAGAACTGCTGTTTGAAGTTGTGACGGAGAATAGACAAAAGAGTCTGTAACTGAATCGACACCTTCTGGGGATAAAGAAGGAGAGAGAGAGAGATAAAGAGAGTGAGAGAAACAGAGGGAGAAAAACGGAGAGAGAGAGAATTAAACAGAAGTAAAGGGAGAACGCAGGAGGGAGAGAAAAAATCATCACATCAGAGAGAAGACAAAGGAGAGAAAAAGTAAAAATATGAATGATATGAAGACATCAAGAAGACATGGAAGAGTAGACAAAAGTGGTCCAGATAGTCCTCTCTTGACCGGAGTAAAAAGAAAAAGTGTTGTCACATCTCTCTCTCTCTCCACCTCCAGTCCCACATCCCTCTCTCCCTCCACTCTCTGGTCCCACATCTCTCTCTCTCTCCACCTCCAGTCCCACATCTCTCTCTCTCTCCACTCTCTGGTCCCACATCTCTCTCTCTCTCCACTCTCTGGTCCCACATCTCTCTCTCTCTCCACTCTCTGGTCCCACATCTCTCTCTCTCTCCACTCTCTGGTCCCACATCTCTCTCTCTCTCCACCTCTGGTCCCACATCTCTCCCTCTCTCCACCTCTGGTCCCACATCTCTCTCTCTCCACCTCTGGTCCCACATCTCTCTCTCTCTCCACTCTCTGGTCCCACATCTCTCTCTCTCTCCACTCTCTGGTCCCACATCCCTCTCTCTCTCCACTCTCTGGTCCCACATCTCTCTCTCTCTCCACCTCTGGTCCCACATCTCTCTCTCTCTCCACCTCTGGTCCCACATCTCTCACTCTCTCCACCTCTGGTCCCACATCTCTCTCTCTCTCCACTCTCTGGTCCCACATCTCTCTCTCTCTCCACTCTCTGGTCCCACATCTCTCTCTCTCTCCACCTCTGGTCCCACATCTCTCTCTCTCTCCACTCTCTGGTCCCACATCCCTCTCTCTCTCCACTCTCTGGTCCCACATCCCTCTCTCTCTCCACTCTCTGGTCCCACATCCCTCTCTCTCTCCACCTCTGGTCCCACATCTCTCTCTCTCTCCACTCTCTGGTCCCACATCTCTCTCTCTCTCCACCTCTGGTCCCACATCTCTCTCTCTCTCCACTCTCTGGTCCCACATCCCTCTCTCTCTCCACTCTCTGGTCCCACATCTCTCTCTCCCTCCACTCTCTGGTCCCACATCTCTCTCTCTCTCCACTCTCTGGTCCCACATCTCTCTCTCTCTCCACCTCTGGTCCCACATCTCTCTCTCTCTCCACTCTCTGGTCCCACATCTCTCTCTCTCTCCACTCTCCGGTCCCACATCTCTCTCTCTCTCCACCTCTGGTCCCACATCCCTCTCTCTCTCCACTCTCTGGTCCCACATCCCTCTCTCTCTCCACCTCTGGTCCCACATCTCTCTCTCTCTCCACTCTCTGGTCCCACATCTCTCCCTCTCTCCACCTCTGGTCCCACATCTCTCACTCTCTCCACCTCTGGTCCCACATCTCTCTCTCTCTCCACTCTCCGGTCCCACATCTCTCTCTCTCTCTCCACCTCTGGTCCCACATCCCTCTCTCTCTCCACTCTCTGGTCCCACATCCCTCTCTCTCTCCACCTCTGGTCCCACATCTCTCTCTCTCTCCACTCTCTGGTCCCACATCCCTCTCTCTCTCCACTCTCTGGTCCCACATCCCTCTCTCTCTCCACTCTCTGGTCCCACATCCCTCTTTTTTAAAATCCCACTCCACCGTCTTCACCTTTACCGAGTCATCATGTTAACACAAGCTGTTAATGGCTTCTACCTCTTGTTGTCCCCTCATCTGTTTCTTTTCTTCTTTCCTTCATCCTTCCACTCTTTCATGGTTCTTCCTCTTGCTGGTAGGAAATATGCAGGGGTAGCACATCACCAGAGCCAGCCAACATCAGCTAATCCTCTTCCCAAAGCACCTTAGCAACGCTGGGAATTTAGAGATGCCGGGAAAAAAACAGGCAAACGAAAACAAGGACAACAACTGCTCTTAACACTGGGCTCACTCTTGGCAAAGACTGGCCACATCTTGAGATGTGTGTGTTTTCCGTAAGCAGTTCACTGCAATCTGCATGACTGTGATAACCAAGGGATTGTTCACAGGAGTGTGTGTGTGTGTGTGTGTGTCTTTGTGTGTTTGTGTACACAAGAAGAGTTAGTGCACCTGGTTGGACAGTAAAATACTGGTAATGAATATGCGTAGTGACCTGAGTTACCCATGATCCTCTCTGGCTGGCTGGCGGGTTTCCACCTCACATAGCCTGTTTGTCGTTCCTCTCCAGAGAGATACAAGAGCTGTTGTAAATGTCCCCTTCTGCACTCTTCAACCAATCCCCTGAAGTGTGTGTGTGTGTGTGTGTGTGTGTGTTTGTGTGTGTGTGTGTGTGTGTGGTGTGTGTGTGGTGTGTGTGTGTGTGCATGTGTGCGCGTGTGCGTGTGTGCGCGCGTGTATGTGTGTGTCACGATAAATACACAATTAATACTCTTCAGTTATAAGACCATATTTATTACCAATGCAAGTAACAGGTTTTAAGTAAGAAAGTCCAAATGTTTAGGGGCGAAACATGATGAAAAAAAGCATTTGATTTCAACTTGATACGCTGATATAAAATCAATATTACAAGACCGTTAAGATGATTGTGTGATTAAGTCACTTTTGATGCAATCAGAATCTCGTCATTGTATTAAATGCTTCATTGATTTCCCAGATTTCTTCTCTGATTGCCTCATTTACAACATCTGCCCAGTATCCAAGCATTTAACCTTCTTCCTCGCTGCTTCCAGCAGCATATTGAGCAACAAAATACATTAAAACCCAGGCTTGATGAACGGGAATGAAATAAATGAAAAAACAAATGAACTGAGAGAGTCTACCTATTACAGTTAAACTGTGGCCTTGCAGAAAACTTTTCCTATAATTTCCTTGTTGCACACTACAATTATCCATTGTTTAATTTTCGTTTGAATAAACCTGTTATTTTCTTCGGTGGACGGCAAACAGAGGCAAAAGAGACACGTTTTAAAGTGTTTATTAAAAATTGATCGTTTCTTTTGTCGTTCCGCTAAAGGCTACAGGCAATATGTCTCGGCCCTGAGTAAGACAGAAGGACAGCTGACTTCGCTAGCCAGACACCTTGGAACACATTTTCTAAACATTTGCACAATAAGAAGACAAAACAGGCTTTCCTTACTTACGTACATTGTCTTTTTTTGTCCCTATTTTCCCTTATCCCTATGGAATGCTTTCCAACCTGCCAAACTAGCCAGGGTAACAGTCAGTTTTTCAGGCGATTGGCTGGTTCTGTTGCCGGTGTGCTGCCAAAACTCAGTAAGCTGGTGTTATCTGTGTGCAAGGCTAAACAAGGCACTTACCATCCACTCAGGTTGCCAGTCGGTCTGCCTGTATTAGAACTGGCCAGACCTGATTGCCGGCTAACTGTCTAGCTAGCTTATATTCCACTGAGCTGTCTGGATCGCAGGGCAGGACCCGTGTGCATCGGAAGTGGCCGGACACGAGATTTGAGCGGGGCAGATATCATCGATCCGTTCTAATTTTTCCAGGTTTAAGAAATGTTTTAATGGACAGAGTGCAGCTGGGATGTAGACCAGGAGGGTGAGTCGTGGGTTGAGATGGGGGTGGTGAACGAATGGGGGGGAGACACGGTCAGCTGCAGTCTGGATGGTTTGGGTGACAAGTATGGACATTAGGTGACATTAGGTGACATAAGGTGACATTAGGTGACATAAGGTGACATTAGGGGAGGTGTTTGGGGGTGGAGAGGAAGCCTGTCTCAGTGCCCTGATGGTCAATGACATTTTCCGTACGGTACTTTCGCCCCTGCACGGCAACTCCGCTCGCGTTCCTCGTAATGACGGACCGCCAGCCTGCCAGACCGGCGTCCGCCTGTCAATCACAGGTCTCCGCGGTGATCGAGGGACAGCCCTCCGTGGCACTCATCATACTGGAGGCTCTGGAGAGACAGACACAGAGAGAGAGAGACAGAGAGAGAAGATGAGGCAGATATCTAAAGGTCGCAGTCAGTCAGTACAGAAGTCACAGTGGTATTCATCTTTCCCAGTCTCTTCTGATATTCCGATATGGAGCTCAGAGAGACAGACTGTGGATTGGGAATAACCAGTCCAGGATCATACTGGTCTCCAATCGCTCCCATACGTCGTATCGATTACAGATGCTCTTAGAAACGTCTTATACAGATACGCAGGACCTATTTAATACTTACTAACTACTCGTGTACAGTCTTTATTTCTACCATGTTTAAAAGGCACTCACACACACACACACACACACCATAATGTAAATGCTGACAGCCTTGAAAACCAATAGAGCATCATCACCATTAACAGTAACCGTTGCTAACGGATACTGGCCCACTGAGAAGACATCCTTCACCGGGTACAATCGGACCCCATCTAAATGACCCTGGATTGTTGATCACTTGACCTCACAGAGTTCAGAGGTCACGCAGGGTCAAACCGCTATCAGTGAGGCACAGGGTCGCAGAGCCAAGAAATAAAACCGTTAATAAAACAGTTTCTTTATCGTGACGTGCTGACCTCTCATTAACGTCTTTCAAGGATTTGGGGAATAATCGCCCACCCCTGAGTGCTATCAGAAATCCTTTACAGGAGTGTGTGACCGTAAGATTGAGAATTTGTGTGTGAGCAAACAATTTAGCACACATTAGTAATTTAGTGTGTGTGTGTGTGTGTGTGTGTGTGTGTGTGTGTGTGTGTGTGTGTGTGTGTGTGTGTGTGTGTGTGTGTGTGTGTGTGTGTGTGTGTGTGTGTGTGTGTGTGTGTGTGTGTGTGTGTGTGTGTGTGTGTGTGTGTGTGTGTGTGTGTGTGTGTGTGTGTGTGTGTGTGTGTGTGTGTGTGTGTGTATGATTATCCACTCACAGATTTTCCACTGGTGGTGCGCTAAAAGGATTAGACATCTCTGTTTGTCAGCTGCCATTTCCCCTATTCCCTGGCTGATGTTAAAATGAAGTGCCTGAAGAAGACCATGTGATAGATGTCTGTCACATGTGGACCAAACCACTCTGACCCTGAAGACACATCTACTCACTGGAATTACTATAATTACAATCCTTTAACCAAATCTAGATCATAAAACATTTTGTCTCAGTCTCAATCTCTCTCTACTGTTTCCTCTCATCCACACATGCGAGCATGTTTCATCTCCCTGTACATACTGTAGGTGTCTGTGTGAAGAACACGAAGTGAGAGAGAGAAACATATGAAGAGAGGGAAGGAGAAAGGAAGATAAAATTGACACCTTGAGTATGTGGTTACCGGTATATGAAATTAGTAGATATGGGCTCTGTGAAGGCAGTAGATGTTTCAGGGAGTGGCAAAAACAGAGTCTGTGAAGGCAGGAGATGTAGTTCTCCAACCTCCTCCACCTCTGGTACCTGCTCACACCTCCTCCACGTCATGCACCTGCTCACAGCTCCTCCACGTCATGCACTTGCTCCCACCTCCTCCACCTCTGGCACCTGCTCACACCTCCTCCACCTCTGGTACCTGCTCACACCTCCTCCACGTCATTCACCTGCTCACACCTCCTCCACCTCTGGTACCTGCTCACACCTCCTCCACGTCATGCACCTGCTCACAGCTCCTCCACGTCATGCACTTGCTCCCACCTCCTCCACATCTGGCACCTGCTCACACCTCCTCCACCTCTGGTACCTGCTCACACCTCCTCCACGTCATGCACCTGCTCCCACCTCCTCCACCTCCGGCACCTGCTTCCACCTCCTCCACCTCCTGCTGCCATGGACCTTCCCAGTGGTATTAAGCTGTGTGCTTCTACTGTTCACATAAACAGTCATGAAGTCCCCCAAACCCTGCTGTCTGTTTACAACGACCCAGTCCTCACAACAAACAAACAAACCAACCAACCAATCCATAAACATCAAGTCTATTCATTGTCCTCTCATATTATTGCTCAGCTCGTAGACAGATCTGTACTAAAGCAGTTCAGATGCAATCAATGGTGTAAGTTTGTCCTCCTACACACACACAAACACACACACGCACACACACACACACACACACGCACACACGCACGCACACACACACACACACACACACACACACACAAAGCACACCAGAAGGAAAACACAAACCATGATGGACTGGGATTTGCGAGCTAAACAGCACTTCAAACAATATATAGTCATGTTTTATTTTATGTAGAGCAATAGGATGTCTTTCAGTGATGTTTCGATCTGAAGACATATTGATTAACTTACAGTATGTCAACATTCCTCCCAAATCTAAAGGACTACAACTCCGACCATGAATAGGTGAATGAGAAGCATTCACAGAGATCCCACAGAACAAGACTGAACTGAAAAGGCCTGGAACCTCTCCAATAACTGCCTGACACGTCCATGAAAGTCATTGGTTGTGAAAAAATTCCTGCATCTGCTTTCTGATTAGCGTTCAGCACTGAACAGCGCCAGTTTGAGAAATCAAAGACATACAGTATACGTTTCAAATGTTCTGGACCAGCAGAGAAATTGAGGAATGGGTCGTTTCAACTTCTTCCTGGGGACGAGATTAGGATCTTCTCGACAATAAAGAAAGCCACATGCCAGACATAAGCTCTTTCAGCTTAGTCCAAAGATAGTCACAGCTCCCTTTTTGAACCTTGGCAACACAGGCTAAAGTATACACAAACTATATGAATTATACACACCGGCGATGTGGGGCACACACCGGTCTGGTTCTACTGTGTCTGGATCTGAGGGATCGCAGTCTAGCCAGCATTGCTTTGCAGCTGTGCCTTAACTGAGATCCTGAACAAACGGAATCTCTGTTCGCCCCCAGGTTCGCCTCTCCGGGTCAGGAAAATTAGCATAGGATGCTATGCTTGATTGACCACCGCTGAAGCTTTTGTCCCTCACTTGCTCAATGGTTCAGCCATCAGGTAAAGGCAGGGAATAGAGCAGTTGTCCGATTGGGCAAAAGAACCCTATGGGGTCCAGGGCCATGGGAGACACACGCGCACGTACGCATGCACGCAAACACACACACATACACACACACAAGGCAAACATTTATGATGTCAGGTTTAAATTCCATTTATTTAGAACTATATTCCAAGGAAGCCATTCTATAGACACCCGAGGTGCTCATCACAAACAATCATATAGGCCAACGTTTCTTATATATCTCAAACTCTTGCATTTGTGGCGTTCCACAGTGGAACCCTGTAGTATTTGGAGACCGTGGCCGAACGGTGAGTGACAGTTGGTTTTAGGAGCGGGCCTCATTCTCATGCGTTCCCTCGTGCCTCCATTATGTTGCAGTGGTGGGAAATGAGAGGTCCGCGAGCTGCTGGCATGCTGATTACTGCTCCTCAGGGATCCTCTGTTTCTCCTCGGTAATTGATAGTTAGGCGCTGCTCTAATCAAATACGCCGTCTGTCTCCACCGTGCAAACCTATATAGCCGGCCAAAACCACGCACACGCATGCGCGCAATGCAAGTTGACCTCTGTCAACATAACCCAGTTATTCAAAAAACCAATCGAGAAAAAATGAGAGATATTGTAATGTCCTTTGTACATCAAAACTCCTCACGAGAGTGTTTTTTGGGAATGTCCCTTCATTTTTTTTGCTAATACTTTTCGACTGAGCCTAGGTTCTGCTGTTCAAATCAGTGGCTTGGAAAGGTGCTGAAGAAATACATATAGGCCTACACTGTTTGCCTAAAAAAAGACAAACACACGTGTGTTCTAAGACATCCAAAAACGTTATCCTGATCAAACCTATATTTCTACTCCTGAGACATTTCCCAAAAAATGTTTGCTTCCCGCGGTGGGTTTTGTGTGGTCCCGGCACTGCCCCGTTTCTGTCACTTCTCTGACGGGTTCCCCCGGTCTTCTCGCACCTGCTTCACAGCCGGTCCCTTCAGTAATGCGCTGGGGCTTGTAATCGCCTTTGTGGGGGCATCGAGTTGGGCGGCTGAGAAACTTCCCAACCTCACAGTGCGCCGGCCGCTGAATGAGACTCAGCGTGGGGCGGATCTCCAACCCGCGGCCGCTGCCAAATTCCAACAGTGGTGTTCGCAATCACTCCCATACAGGCTCCGCTACCGCCAGGCAGGAGGGAAGGAGGGAGAGGAGCTGAATGATGACGGAGAGGGGAGAAAGATATATAGTCCAAAAAACAATTGACCAGGCAACGTTTCTCAGCGCCATCGTTAATAGTGAAACGGACAAAACTCTTTAAGCCTGAATCAAATATCTGGTGATGGATGTATCTTAGACATATAGTCTATGCTTAGTTATCTGGTGTTTTATTTCTATCTGGGTCCGCCTAACTTAAGACAAAGCCTTGAAAAAAAGGAATTAAGGGAAATATCATGTGGATGATAAATTGTGCATTTTAATTTCCAAGACAGTAGAATTCCTTGCTGATTGCTTACACACACACACACACACACACACACACACACACACACACACACACACACTCTGCTGCAAATAGAAGGGTAGCCTATGATAAAGGTGCAGAATATCTGTCCGGTTCGACAGTGCTCGTGAAGCTTTCGAAATGACGCGTCGCAGTATGACAACACGAGTAAAAGTTTGAAAATGTGAAAATCTAAACTTTATCTGTGTATAGGAGTGCATGTGACATTGAGTCTGGTTGCACTATATGGCCTATGCTCCAGCGTATACGGTGCTGCATGGATAGAGCAACAGCCGCATCAGCAGCGCCGCGCTCCTGGAACTGCGCGGGATTAAGAGGCAACGAGATTGTTAAACATGTCAACGTGTAATTGCACGATAAGGCCCTCGCGAGGAATTAATTGGCCCCGTTGCTTTCTCCACTGCGCGCTAATCTCACCCGGCACATTCGTTCTGTGCAATCTGTCTCCGTAATCTTCTGTGACAGAACCGGCACCGAAAGCAGGCAGCTCTGCTGGGTTTTTTTAGGGAGGGGGCGTGGGGATGGAGGGGAGCGGAGAAAATATGCAGAGGCGTGATAAAGTGACGCTAATTATCCCCATTTAGGACAGCGAGTGCAAGGGATCGGAGCTTTACGAGCGCCCGAGTGTGCGCCAGCGCTGATGGCTTCCTAGCGCGGAATATATCGGTTGGTACAAGATAAGAGAATCGCATGCTGGAGAGATTTATTGGTCAGCCCCCTCCTTCTTCCTCTCTTCCCTTCCCTTCCACAACCTCCTCATCTCCACCTCCGCCCATCATCCGTTCCCTATCCATTCTACTCTCTCCCATTTCCCCATCTCTGTTTGAGTAGTAAATTATTCGGGTTAAATTTACCAGAACGCTCCCTTTTTAGCCTGGCGATCTGCCGTGACGCGCACCGCCTTTCCGATATTTCAGCCGTAATCTGTGTGGGTTTACATCTGCTGATGTAACAGTGGCCACGCCGCTATACTTTAGCCAGGGTAATGTGGAACACATTCTCATGAAGAAAGATGACAATGTATTTTGTTTTTTACTTCTACGGCAAAATTATACAACCAGCATAACCCAGAAGTTTACCACTATTTTGTAATATTCCCAGTTGAACTGCCTCGCGTCTATTGATTTTGAGCAGACAATGGCACAAATAAAATGAAGTTTTTTTCATCATTGTCCACTAAAACTGAACCACTGATAACAATCTATTGATAACAGCCCAGACATTACAGGGATAAACCATGACGAATCAACTTGTAAAATAGTTACTGCCCCCCTGTAAGGTGTATGATACCTGCAAACACTATGGTACAATATTCTTTAAAAAAAGACAAATGGGTATTGAAATATATATATACATATATATATATATATATATATATATATATATAATACTGTGTGCTCAACAGATGCTATCAGCTTGTACCGGTTATTGAAAATATGAATATGAGGAGACTGATTGGTCATCATTCTCTAGACCTCTGTTTGATTGGCCAGTTCATCCTCCTCAGGAGTATTCCATAATGTTTTAAACCGTCTGATTTTGAATTACGTAGGTTGGGTTTTGAAGTGTTTTCTTTCACACATCATTTTTTGCCACAATTAAACACATTTATTTGATTACGAGTTAAGTCACAATAAACGTAGCTATTTAAAGGTGTACATTTCACTAACCAACTTCAGCCAACATTAAGTTGTGTAACGATGAAACGCATAAAAAAGGATGCCCCTCGATCCACACACATACACACACACACACGCACTTCAGTTTGGGACCGGATCTTGATTAACCACAACCCAAATAGTGCGAAATTGAATGTTACGATGCTACTGAATACAATCCGCTTTTACCACAACATGTATTTGAGGTCCTTTGATGCACCGAGCAGATCTGAAAGGTTATATGTGTGATCTCATTGACACCTCTTGTAGGAAACCGGCGGCTGGTGTGAGACACGGGCCTCCCGCTCTTCTCCAGCCCTGACTTACTCCGTATGCCCACATCAAGGGCTGGAGAGGGTAAGTGCGAGGTTGTGGAATCAGATCCCATAATTAGAGAGTAGCTCGCCACGTCACTTGTTGCTGAATTCCGGGCCGGGAGCTTCTACAGACTGTGTGCCCTGATCAAAACCACTTAAACCAGCAATGATTTCAATGTCAGAGACATTTTTGAACCGGAGATTAGAACCACCACGCACGCATCATGCTTGTATGTCCGCTTCCAAAGCTCGTAAAGACCATGTCTGATACAGTTCTAATAGTAAGTAATTTATAAACAAGTGCTCAGATGTAACGAGTAGTGACCAGGTCATGTTTTTTTCTTTGGGTGAAGATTACCTTGATTCTCAAGATGGGAACAAAGATAATTAAATTGTATCGCCGTCTACAATTCATTTCAAATCTCCATACAGGACACGGAAGTATTACCGGTCTAAAGTTATAATGGCACAGAAGGAAAATATGTGAAATCCAACCAACATCTAAGCATCTTTAAAGGTAAAAATAAGCAAATAAGTTAGAATCCAACAGCCCGAACAACATCAACTTTGGCCAGTTAAAAACGTTGACGCCTGAAATACATAAAACATATATGAAGGAAAGAGTAGCCGCATTTTAATTATACAATCCATAATATATTCCCTGAATAAGCAAAATATTATCAACAAGTCTTGGTGATAATTCAATTACCAATTAAATGGCTATTGATCATTGAATGCATTCAAGTGTCTGATTCCCGATATAGGCCGACAGTCGTACCATATCTGCCCTGATTCAACGGTGCACCCAGCATTCATGTGTTTGCCATATACCGTATGCCTATATGTCAGAGGTGCAGAGGGGGGAAAAACACTGACTAATGTGGTTTCTTTGTATCCCTACGGCTTCCTATTCAGGGAGACAGGCTTTGTTTCGGGATCAAGACAACAGCCTGAACTTTGACCTCTGCACACACAACAAGGAAATAGCAAAGTTTCCGCTGTTCTTCTAAATGGACTATTAAAAAGACTTAATCTCGTACTTATAAGGATTATCTACGAACAATCTAGTGACTAGTCTAGTACTCACAAGGGAAAAAAATAAATGTCTGGCTAGATTAATTCAAAACTAGAAAACCCTTCAATAATAAAAAGATATATTCTGCTGAAACAAACTTTTGTTTTGCAGAAAATATTTTTTACCAGAATAATAATGTCATTATTAATTTGTGAATGCTATACATTTATTAACCAAAATATGGATATGCCAAAAACATATCAGACATATCAGATATATCAATATAAATAAAATGTGTCAACTGGTGTAGGCATTGCGTAACCAACTGGCGACATGCTGACGTTTGTCAATAGCCATGATAAACCATGCTGTTTGTCGCATACAGCACTCTCATGATCACCGAATGAAAATAAACATACTTAAAATAAACTTCTAAATATAATCCCCGAACAAATGTAACTCCACATTAGACTCGCTCGTGAAGCACTTTTGTCAGCACAAAGTTTCTCTTTAAAATCTATGAACCTATTCTATTGTTAAACATTTAATTGCATGTACACCTAAATAATTGATTATGAACCCATTAAGGTAAATAATCAAAATAGTTAGGCTGTACCATGGGACATGTCACTCCCAATACAAAATCCAAAGAAGCCGTTATGAATATAATATATTACAAACTGATACACACTCACACACTTTCCCCTCTTACAAAACCATTTGCCCTGGATATGCGTCAGAATCTAGACTGACTTATTGATAATTTTCTTGGTCTTTAAATGAAATAAAATTTAAATTCCAACTGACGAAGATGAACAATAATCATGCTAACACTTTTTTGTAGAACCAGAGCATCATATGTGTGAAATTTATTTCAATTGAAATTCAGCGTAATATCAGTAACTCTAACTAGCAGAAATGCATTTCGTAAATTTGACAATATAGTTGGGCCTCAGTGTTTTAAAATAATTAAATTATTCACAATTTACAATAATTATTACAATAAAAAGAAATCATGATGAAGAATAGACAGTGTCAACAGACATGTTAACAAAAGATTGGGGACTAAAAGTGTGGAAAATATCAATCTCATGTTACCTTAGTTGTAAATAACTTAACAATGAACCCAAAATATGACGATTATAGTTAACCAAATGTGTTGACTAATTTGGCATTACTTTCAATCAAACTTTGGGTGAATAAAATGAAAAAAATATTAAACAACAACCAATTTTTACTTAATAATCATGTGCGTAAAATAATATAAACTCCAAAAAGCGACGTGGTTAGGCTAATTTACTTTCATTTACAAGAACACCATAAACATTCTGTACAAAATGCAGGTAGTTCAGCGATCATTTTAAAAAGAGGTAAATATTTGGTTATGTGTTTTTGTATTCTGTCAGCAGATTCCATAGTCTTATGAGTAATTTATATATGTGTTAACGGAACCGTTCCGTTTACCCCGGCCGTCGCGCTCTGGTAATGCTGTGGCAGCGCGTGGAGTCTACTTTGCAGCGACGGGTCCCCGGGCTCTACAGTCGGTAAATACATGCTTATCATCTCTCTCAAGTCTCCGGGGCACGGGCCCCTGGAGTGAGTGCTAACGGGAGGGCTTACGCTCGGCTCTGACTTCACCAGCGACCCTAACGTGCCCATGGCAGCCGAGGAGGAGACGCCAGAGCTCTGGTGCTGAGTGTAGGTTATCCCGCCGTAGCCAGACGGGGAGGCGCTCATGTAGCCCTGAGAGTTCGAGATGGGGCTGTACTGGAGCGCCGTCATATCGTAGCGGTGCATGGGCTGGGGGTTGTGCGGGTGATGGTGGTGTGGATGGTGGTGATGTCCGCTGCCTGGATGCTGGCTATAAGCTAGTTGCGCCTCTTGCATCATTGCTGCGGCTGCTGCGGCTGCAGCCACCTGCCCAGAGTACGCACCGTTCGCCCAGCCGTTCATGTGCGCGTAGCCAGAGCTTGCAGAGCCTCCATGCCCCCCAGGGCTCTCTAACCGCTGACCAACGCCGGAAGAACCCATCCCGGCCCCAAGACCCATTCCTGCGCCGCTGCCCGCACCGGACAGTAGGCCACCCGCCAAAGAGTATTTGTCTTTTTTCATCAGTGTCTTGGTCTTTCGTCTCGGTCGGTACTTGTAATCCGGGTGCTCCTTCATGTGCATAGCTCTTAACCGCTTCGCCTCGTCGATAAAAGGTCTCTTCTCTGCCTCCGACATCACTTTCCATTCGGCGCCCAGCCGTTTGCTGATTTCAGAGTTGTGCATTTTGGGGTTCTCCTGTGCCATCTTTCTGCGTTGTCCGCGGGACCACACCATGAACGCATTCATCGGACGCTTCACCCGGTCCTGATTTGCTTTGGACCCATTGACCGGCCCAGTTTGACTGGAATTTGCGTTCGTTTGGGCTCCAGGGGAGTGGAGGTCCGTTTCCATCATCATGCTATACATTCACCCGGTTTTCAAACTTTAAACCAACAAAGAAAAAAGTCTGGTTCAGTCGTCACCCGAGTCCGGCAGAGCAGGTGCACACGCGGAAACAATCCTACGGCCCCAAGAGAGTGAAATGCAAACTTAAGTCATAATCCGAGAATGAGGGACTGGCTGAAATGTTCACCGTACGCGTGCTTTATCTTTTCTCCGGTTGATGGTTCAGATCCACGTTGACAGGATGCGCAATTGAGCCACTTTCTCTGTCGGAGTTGAGAAGTTTGTTAAAGCTACAGCCGTGTGACGCGCCTCGACAGCATTAAATGAGCCACGGGCGGCCAATCGCGTTCTAGAAACAGAGCGATTTGCATGGAGCTCGGTCAGGTGACGAAGAGCTGGAGAATAAGGAACACACTGGCAATGGGGTGAGAGGAGGGTCACCCCCGCTAAGCGCCATGGTGAGTAAACATTTCGGAGCATAACATGTGAAGCCGTTTGACACGTTCAGATAAAAGTTATTTATCAGTTGTACTTGTGTTTTTTTATATAAGGATTAGTTTTGCCTGATAATATACACTATACGTTCAAAAGTTTCGACATGTCCTTGTTTTCCATAAAATGGTCGGAATAGGAAAATATAACAAAATGAATAGGAAATGTAGTCATTGACAAGAATAGAAATGTATTTTTTTATTAAAATAATAGTGTCCTTCAAAGTTTGCTTTCGTCGAAGACTAATCTATTTGCAACTACGTCCTTGCAGACCTCTAGTTGTCATATGTTGAGGTAATCTGAAGGGATTTCACCCCACGCTTCCGGTAGCACCTCCTACAATTTGGATTGATTTGGAGGAATCTTCTTGCATACTATACTTTTTTCCAATCTTCCTCTGTCCAGTGTCGTTTTTGCCCATCTTAATCTTTTCATTGTCATTTTCATTGCAACTCTGCCTATAAGGCCAGCATGCAGTGGAGGACATGTGAGCCAATAACATATTTATACCCTTGCTAAGTTGTGCACCGGGGCCTCCCACTCCTCTTTCTTCCACTGGTTAGAGACTGTTTGCGCTGTTCTGTGAAGAGACACAGCGTTGGGGATCTTCTTATTATTGGGACTTTGTTGAATGAAATAGCCTTAATTTCTCTGAACAAAAAAAGATAGTCGAAAGTTCTTGTTTTTTTTTGAGTCTGTGATCAAGCCCAGAAATACTGAGGTTTCAGATACTGAGCTAGTTAAGCAGGCCAGTTTAATATCCCTATTCAGCACAACAGTTTTCAGCTGCATGTGTAATTGCAACGTGGTTTTCTAATGATCAATGAGACATTTATTGTTATAAACTTGGATTAGCAAACACAACATGCTATTGGAACACAGGACTGATAATGGGCATCTGTATGCCTAGATATTCCATTTAATCACCCATTAAGCACCAATAGTCATTTACAACTTAAACAAAGTCTATATGTATTTCTGATCAATTGAATGTTATTTTAATGGACAAAAATAATTGTCCCAAATGTTTTAAATGATAGTGTACAGCCATGTGACCTAATGTTAAAATACAGACAATTAGAAGATGACACATATGCCTACTTACACAAACATAGCGTTGCAACAAAGTGTAGCTTTATGAGATTGCTTAAACTTCTTGCGTTTTTGGGCCGCTGGAAGATAGTTTACGATTGTTAAGCAACCAAACAAAAATGAGTTGCTGGATTCAGATTTGAGAGACTGTCATCGCCGTCTGCTGGAGGTAAGCAAAATGGAACGGTTACCTTACCATAATGACATATAATATCCTTTAGCCTACATTGGAACGTAAAATGAAAAATTTCTGTAAACAAATATAAATGATGATGTGAAACAAATTATAGGCATGGTAAAAGAAGATTAGCAATAATTATATTTTTGGGGAAATTACACAACGAAAACTGCCCCAAAAATGTAGAGTAAACAAATCTCTAACTAAGTCAATCCTCAAAATAATCCTATAAATCTAGTTTAATTTACAACTAAAAATATGTAAGCAGTCTGGTGTCAGGTTTCAACCAGCTGACCATGTCGTGCATAATTATAGTTTCACAGCTGAAAGACCCATCAGCTGCTAATTCAAAAGCAAAACAGTGCACCTCTTGCGCGACGCTAATGATTTAATAATTGTTTTGGAGTTGGTTTGTTTTATTTAGGCAGCTCTGTCCTTCAATAAAGTAGCGGGATTATTCAGGTCGTTTTAGCCCTCTGCATTCCAGAATATGGAAGCGACCCCACAACAGTAAACAGTGAACACTTGGCGTTCGGCTCAAAACATTTTTTAATCAACTTCACCCATCTTGGGTAACCAATTCAGCGAGAGTGCGGACTGATACCATTTTGCACAATGACCCCCCGGGTCGACTTCACAACACAACGGTGGTCATATAGGGCTGTTTTATGATGACAAATACGAAGCATCTTAATAGGTTTTCCGTAAAGCTTTTAATATCAAATATAATATGCCCATTGTAACAACTTCGATACATGTATCATACATTACAAATATGAAATACGAGGTTTGGTCTAGTTGTAGACATCTTTCTACATGTGTTAACACAAATAGCGATGAAGTGAAGTCTCGTTGTAATATTTTTTTAGCAGTTGGACTTTCTGAAACAAGGCCTGGAGGCATAAGTATTTTTCGAAAATTAGAGCATTGAGAGCATAATTAATAACATAATTTACAATTAGAACCAAATAACAAATAACAACCCACAAAAGAGCCAAATATGACCACGTATTCTCTAAATACAGTAGCCATATATTTACTTTGATGAGTGAACATGAGGTGAGTGAACATGTTTTTGAAGAGCATCTTTACAGATTAACCCGAACTACCAATAGCGTTTCTATGTATATATATTAAAAAAATATACGATTTATACATTTTTTGTTATCAAGAAGACCGATTAACAATTATATTTGATTTAGGCCTAGGCCTCATTTGGATAATTTCGGATTAATCTTTTTGCATACCCGTATTCAATCAAGGCAATACACAAAATGATCATTTATATAATGTTGTTGGAATGATAATAAGAAACACAATGTGCTAATATCTCATCTCAATAATTTTATTAAATTAAAATATTTTCAGAGTGCTTATCGAGCCAAACACGTCTCACACAGCATGCATCTGAAGTGGAAATAAGGTCGGTGGAGGGATTAGCCTGTGCAGACCCACTCCAACCCTCCTGCGCCACATGTACCTTCCCTGTCATTCCGGTTCGCTCGCGGGAGCTCTTAGAATCCCCCAGGCGTTTCTGTGCACGCGCACTCTGCCAAACGCTCCACACGCGCGCTGCCGCAGGTTGACGCGCTTTAGTCCGGGTCATGGCAGTTATCCAGCCCCTCAACCACCCAGACGCACAATAGAATAATCTCTCTTTCTTTATTGGTTCACATTTCATTTTGATTAGAGAGTGGTTTTAGTGTACAATGCCTGACAACGAGCATTGAATTTAGACGGAACAACCACCTGTACTCAAAATGATGTTAGTTCAACCACACAATCAGTACTGCAATATCATGTGCTAAACATCAATTTCTCATAGGAGGTACCCGGACGGATCCGTTTCCAGCAGTCCTGAGAGCTATAGGTCCTGCGCTTTCCATCCACTTCCCCTTATCATGTCATTATTATTAGGATAATTACTATAGGGATGAGATCTTTGCCTTTTTGGATTTGTGGTCAACATGAACATTTCCTTGAGGCCTTATTATTTGTTCCTATAATTTCATAGTAGGCGTACAAATTCAAAATAAAACGAGAATGTATCCAGTTTCTAGTCAGGTTACTTGTAAGCCTATGTCAGATGCCAATTTTCATTTTGTGCCACTGAAATCCGTTGTGATCAAATCATGCGTGTGAAGACTTGAACTTGGGAGAGGGGGCATTCAGCTTAAGTGCCATCTGACAGTTGTGTTTACGTGATCCAAAAGCGACAGTAATCAACGTTTGTCCATTGGCAGCGTTTAAAGCAAAAATTAAAAGGATAAACACACCAATGTTATTGTTTTGTATTAAGGCTGGTAATGTCTATGGATGGAATTGTAAAGTTTTGTTTCAGACCAGGTCAGGTATATGGCTGACTCATATACATAAATGTATATGTAGATTTTTTTGTAAAAAAGGTGCTGTCAAGGAAAAATGTTTAGTGCGTGCACCCCCCTTAAAAAGAATTGTATAACTAACTGATATATAAGAGTAATTCTACTTAGATTATGCACACAACAAAATATTTTACATGAAACCCAAATATGGTTTCGATTTTTTGTGGTTGGGTAGGCTACGTCCGGAATGTCATACATTTTAGTAGCATTCGTAATATACTATACGTTTTACGTAATTTGTAATGTATTAGACATACATATATATTCCAATATTAAAGGAATACTTTTTGTAACGTAGCCTAACGAAATATGGTTACAGATTTAGGTATAGCTAGACACATATGTATTGTATTCCCCTGAGACCACATTAATTAGCCTACACACAATATTTTGAATCAGCCTGCATATTAATGTACAATTCGATGTAGCCATATATTCAATGTTGTTCTTAGGAAAATACATGGGCCTATAATCTGTCAAGAGCCCATATTTTTTCTCTCCAAGTTATAATAATGACTGCAAATTATTTTCACTAATATTAAAGTTTAAAGCGGCCGATAACCTTCATATTGGTCCTAATGTATAGTTTTTTGAGAACACTGTCCATATAGTCGTCTGGACAGCCTCGTTAAAGACAATACCCATACCAGCACAAAGACACGTACAATGTGATTTGAACCAGTCAATTAACTGACCCGGCTATCACGTGAAAACACCTGTTTCAGCGACAGAGATCAGGCTTCGGCTTTATCCGCTGATCAATTTCTCACTACAACCCCCCCCAACCCCCACCGCCTGTTGACCCCCCGTCCCGACAACACCGCCTGTTGACAGTAGGCCTATGCTCCTGAAAAATAAACCGGGGAAGATACATAAATATAGGCTACAGGTTTCACTTTGCCGTGATGATGAGTTTATTCCAAACTCGTTTATTCCAAACTCGTTTATTCCAAACTCGTTGATTCCCAACATCACATCTCTCTTATGGGTTCCAGGCGACATTCAATGACAACAATAACTTGAAAAATATCATGACTTTCGTTCGATATTGTAACGTGTTAATATTCATGCTATTGACAAGGGTGAATATTGGGTCTGGTGTATTTACCTTTCGTTTGTCCATGGTGAAGGATAGGCTACACTACCAAACCGACATTTAATGAAGGATGATATGAATTGACAAAACCACAAATAATTTATTTATTACCGCAAGTAATTATACTTTCCAACATATGCATACAAACGATTTACAAACACAACACCGTTTTATTCAAAATGTCAAAAGCTATACACTTTCGCAGCAGCCACTGGAAAATAAAGATGTCGAGTGAAAGACTAACCTACCGCTTTGTGTGTTGATATCTATGTAGCTGAAGTTAAGCAGACTTGTGCTCGTCTCCCGGCTCGTTTATCGTAGGGAGTGATGAGGGAACGAGTCCTCCCTAATATTTTCGAATTGGTCCGGGATTATACTTTCAAATAAAGTTTTAGACTAAAGTAATCTCTCCCTTTTTAGACATTACAGCTTTACAAGATATATGTGCATAACACATAACACAAAATTATTGAAGTGAATGTGAAATCAAATAAATCAACATTAAGCACTCGATAAAAAACATTCCACACACTTTTCATGCAACATTTTGCACCAAGTCATCAAATCCAATATAATTAATGATCCACCATCTGGCGTGTATCTAAGGAGGGCTTGTCATCTGACACAGCTTGTCACCGCATTGCTTTGACAGGCAGACGGCAACACTCAGGATCCCGATAGAGACTGTCAAGCACGCACACACACACACACACACACACACACACACACACACACACACACACACACACACACACACACACACACACACACACACACACACACACACACACACACACACACACACACACACACACACACACACACACACACACACACACACACACACACACACACACAGTAGGGGTGAAAACGGTGAAAACGGTTGGCCCTTACCGAACTCTCTTTTTCCCTTCTCAACTAGATGAAGGACGTAGCTTGCTTAAGATACAGAGATTTTCCACAGCCTTCAAAATATGGAGTATAAATGCGTTGTGTCCTTCGCCACTCTACGCTCGTGTTCATGGAGTAGCTTCTAAAGCAGACCTGTTAGAGTGATCGCCTTCATGGGAATACCTTGGACTTTGTTTTTCACTCGTGTGCCAAAAGGACTATTTACTAGAAAACTCTAGAGGGACATATGTCCACAAAGCACCACTATATAAAACTTCAGTTCAATCTTACTTGAAGATTGAAAACATCTCCCAACTATTGCATTCATAAAAACAACAAAAACAACACTGGACATCATCCAAAGAACACCATCCCCTTAGTGAAGCATGGTGGTGGTAGCATCATGCTTTGGGGCTGTTTTTCTTCAGCTGAAACTGGGTCCTCAGGTCGAGGGGAATTATAATAATAATAAAATTATACATAACATTTTGAGCGCCTTTTCAAGAAACCCAAGGACACTGAACAGTAAAATCCAAGCTGTAGACTAGGCTAAGATGTGGGAAAAGCTAACCTAAACAAATCAGTCATGAGATTTTTTGAAAATGATAATTGAGTCTGAGTTGCGTGTTCCTGAAGGGAGAGAGTTCCACAATTTTGGGGCAGCAGCACTAAACTAAACTGAACAGTTCCAAATAACAGCAATTTTGGCACAAACCCTTCCATTAGAAAGCTGAAGATGAAGAGGAAGTTCACCTATTTGCAAGCCAAAGCATGGCTTCACCAGAAGAATATTTACGTTTTGGAATGGCCCAGCCAGAGTCCAGACCTGAATCCAATTGAACATCTCTGGGGTGATCTAAAGAGGGCTGTGCACTGGAAATGTCCTCACAATCTGACAGATTTGGAGTGCTTTTGCAAAGAATTCTGGAAAATAAATATTGCCAAGTCAAGGTGTGCCATGCTAATAGACTCCTACCCCAAAAGACTATACTGTACGTACACATCTAGCACTGACATGTCAACAAACTGACACATCAACATAGTGTCACATCCACATACTGCAATATTCCCCACTGACACATCCACCACTGACACATCCACCACTGACACATCCACCACTGACACATCCACCGCTGACTGACACATCCACCGCTGACACATCCACCACTGACACATCCACCACTGACACATCCACCGCTGACTGACACATCCACCGCTGACACATCCACCGCTGACACATCCACCACTGACACATCCACCGCTGACTGACACATCCACCGCTGACACATCCACCACTGACACATCCACCACTGACACATCCACCACTGACACATCCACCGCTGACACATCCACCACTGACACATCCACCGCTGACTGACACATCCACCACTGACACATCCACCACTGACACATCCACCACTGACACATCCACCACTGACACATCCACCACTGACACATCCACCGCTGACACATCCACCACTGACACTCCACCGCTGACACATCCACCACTGACACATCCACCACTGACACATCCACCACTGACACATCCACCACTGACACATCCACCACTGACACATCCACCACTGACACATCCACCACTGACACATCCACCGCTGACACATCCACCACTGACACATCCACCACTGACACATCCACCGCTGACACATCCACCGCTGACACATCCACCACTGACACATCCACCGCTGACACATCCACCGCTGACACATCCACCACTGACACATCCCCCGCTTGCAGTCAGTCTAAAAGAAAAGATGGAGAGAACACAGAAGGAATAACAATCTGAGAAGTGGAAAAAGGGCAGAAAAAAGAGCCATAGGCATAAACGAAAGAATATGACAGAGAGAGAGAGAGAGAGGGAGAAAGTGGTTGTGAAGAAAGTTGATTGTATTAGGAGGAGGCAAGAGGGACGGAAAGAGAAAAGGGTTAAGAGACAGGGGGTGAGAGAAAGTAGTAGGGTCATGCCTAAAAGCATGGAGAGAAGAAAGACAAAGGGGTAAAAGCAGAGAAGGTCCTGGCTCCATTCATAAAGGCCTGACAGAAATCCTCAAAGGCAAACCCTTCAATACAGACACACTTCAAAGAGACAGGGGGGCTTAAAATGAAAACACACAAACGTGCGCACATGTACACACACACACACACACACACACACACACACACACACACACACACACACACACACACACACACACACACACACACACTCAACCCCCATCCCATCTGAACATAACAGGGGCGCTTTTAAATCCCAATCCATCATGTGGGTCCAGTGATCAGTAGTGATCTGTTCTGATCGTATGGTCGGCATTTAACAGTTCTGTAGAGCGATCCGTCTGTTTTTGCTGTCTCCGTGTGTGAAGGTGGCATTATCAGAAAATAATTGTCAAATTGATGTGATAATCAGGTGAAGAGGGATTTGTTTTTAATCACACCTGACAAAAACGGGATAAACTACATATTATGGTATGGTCGGTTGCTGTTGCATCTTAAATCGATCAATAAAATAGATAAACAAACCCCAAATCCAAAACAAGATTAAAAATAGCATGACCGTCAGGTTTTGTTGGCTTTCATTCCAGTTCATTCATTTTTTAAAGCCCAGGAGCAATTATAGAGCAAGATGTTCCCAGACATTGTTGTGCTTTAACAATTAGCCGTAACACCTTGGCTTCCTACTGGCTTCCAATGAGTGTAATGGTTTATACAGTCGGCAGCCGCAACTCTTAGAGCGCCTGTGCTAATGGTGTCGCCACGACGATGGGAATCGCAGCAACAGCTTCACAGTGTGACTTGAGAGGGGAGGAGAGGGGGGAGGTCGAGCAAGCTCTAAGCACCCAGCACATCTCTAATTAGGCCTCACAGTCAGTCATTATGGAAGTAATAAGGTGTGCCACTAATGGCCATCACATAGACAAGCTCCACAAACACACTCAGACTGAGGCTGAAAGAGAGAGAGAGAGAGAGAGAGAGAGAGGGAGAGAGAGAGAGAGAGATAGGAACGGAGCGAAGAGAGAAATTGGACAGATTGAGAGATAGAGAGAGAAGAGGGAGGAAAAACGGAAAGAGACATGTTGAATTAAGCAGTAAATAAAAAAACAGGGAAGGACAGATATAGGTGGAGGAGTTAGAGAAGGAGTTAGAGAGAGAAGGGGAAAAGTTGGAAAAGGTGGAAGAGAGAGAGTGAGAGAGAGAGAGAGAGTGAGTGAGTAGGGCGATGGAGATGGTTCCCTAGTTAACCACTTTGGCACTTAGGCCTCGTTAGGACTGATGCACTTTGCAGCTCTTGTCATTAGACAAAGCTATCTGCCCCTGCTACAGCTCCAACCGCAGATCTGCTGCACCGCAGAGGATGACGATGGGGTGGACACGAAGAGGAGGAAGAGAGGAGAGTCCACGCAAGTAATACGAGATCGAGGATGAGGACCACCGGAAGGAGAGGGGGAGAGAGATGTCTTCTGATGAACACAGTGACTGTAAAAACACACTGGATGTGAAATAAATAAAATAAATAAAATAAAGAGTCCGTTCCAAGATCATAAGGGCAGCACTGCTTCAGACCCCATAAGCTAACATGTCAGTTTAATCTAAAACATAAGACACATGTTGATGTTCTGGCCCGGGGACATGGTCCTCTGTTGTGGAAGGAAGTCCGGACATTGTCAGTGGGAACTCTGAATAATATTAGAGCAGAGCTTATAACCTCACACACACACACATACACACACACACACACACACACACACAGAGATTCCATGTCATGAAGCAAGCGACAAATCAGATTTGACACGCTCCATAGACAAATGAAAAACACATCCAGGATTACAAGTGAGTGTGGTGATGATTGTCCACCCATGTGCCTCTTATGCACACCCTCTCCTGGGCTGTGGAACAACTCTAGTCCCTGGATTTTTAGGGCCTCCAGGCAATAATCTAACCTCTGTCAAGCCAAACATGCAATGTTGTTTGTGTCAGTCTTTGTGTGCCTTTTTGGCTCAAGATCCCTATTCCCTCTCGCCAAACCCCCAGAATTCCAGACAGAGGACCCAAAACCCAGAGGTCCTACCTGGAGGGCACCTTAAAATTACCTTCACTTTCTCCATAATCTCCTCCCCTCCAGACAGTCTTTTCTTCTGCACCTCGTTCCCACATCATACCTTTCCTCGTCCTCTTCCTCTGCAGTTAATTCTCTTCCACTAGGACTCACAGACAGCATACACAGAGAACAAGTAGAAGACTGACCACTTGCACGTGCTGTCGTTTAGAAAACAAGCGCTATCTGAGAAAATAACTAAGGCCCCAGAATTTGCTGTAGTAATTTAATTTGAAATACGCATCTTTAAAAAACGTAGACAGACCCCATTGTCCGTATCAGTAGATAGAGTACAGTAAGTAATCACTGATTCAAAGCTGGCGCTGTGTGTGTGTGTTTGTGTGTGTGTGTGTGTTTTCGAGAGCAGAAAGCGAGCAGATGCCGAAAGCTGGACAATGACACACTATTCTAATGCTAATCAAGGAGGCCATTAATGTTTACATTTAAAATCAGGCCCTTCCAAAGAAACACATTCTCTGGCCAAAACCAGATAATTAGTTCGCTCGTGAAGCCATATTCCATTAACTCAGGTGAATCAATCTGAATTTCATCAAATATCTGTTTTATTTTGTATGATAATGCAATTTGAAGGCAAATAACATTTTCGGACCACTAAAAGGTGACGCCAGAAATACTAAGTGATGAGAAATAAATATGTATGTTAAAATGAGTGCCGTTATTCTCTAAATGCAATTATAAACGGTATTTAAAGGAGTCCCTCCCAGCCCAATTGGTTTGGGTCCTTAAATGCTTTCATACATAAACAGCTTATTAAAGATTAACAAGTGATGCCTCCCTCTCTCCTTCTTTACTTCCCTCCCTGCCTATCTCAATCTCTCCTTCCTCCTAGCCGACCTCCTTCACTCCTTCTCTCCCAATCTACCTTCTACTCTCCTTCCATCCCAGTCTATCTCCTCTTCACCTTCCACCCAGCCTACGTCCTTTCCTTCCCTCCCACCCTACCTCCTCCTCTCCCTCCCTCCCAGCCTACCTCCTTCTTCCCTTCCATCACAGTCTACCTCCTTCTCTCCTTCCCTCCCAGCCTACCTCCTCCTCTCCTTCCCTCCCAGCCTACCTCCTTCTCTCCTTCCTTCCCAGCCTACCTCCTTCTCTCCTTCCTTCCCTCCCAGCCTACCTCCTTCTCTCCTTCCTTCCCTCCCAGCCTACCTCCTCCTCTCCCTCATATTGACATGCATGTATTCTCTCAAAACCTGACTTTAACCCAAACCTCAAACCCCGCAAACCTAATCCAAACTGATAAAACAAAACCCCATATTGACCAATCTAATCCTTAACTGAAAATATAAGATACACTTAAAGCCTAAAACGTATAGCCTGTTTTGGCAATAGTAGTGTGCAAATATAACCATCTTTCACTTTGAACAGCAATTTGAGCAAACAAACACAGGTCAGGTGTTGAGTAGCACCAGGCAGGGTTTTTGTTTTCAGGACAGCAAAATCAGCAATTCAAGCTCTCGCGCTTTCTCTCTCACTACCTCACACACACACACACACACACACACACACACACACACACACACACACACACACACACACACACACACACACACACACACACACACACACACACACACACACACACACACACACACACACACACACACACACACACACACACACACACACAGCCCTGTTAATTCCAGAAGAGAGAAAGACAGAGAGAGGAAATGAGGTAGGGAAATGGGGAGAGTGATTTGTGGACCTGGACCTGACAACCCCTGGACCGGACAAACCCCTGGACCTGACAACCCCTGGTCCTGACAACCTGTGGACCTGACAAATAATGGACCTGACAACCCCTGGACCTGACAAGGGTGTCACCCTGTCACCCTGTCACACTGTCACCCTGTCACACTGTCACCTGACAACCTGTGGACCTGACAACCCCTGGATCTGACAACCTTTGGACCTGACAA
Source organism: Dallia pectoralis (assembly GCA_029465975.1). Lineage (NCBI taxonomy): Eukaryota > Metazoa > Chordata > Actinopteri > Esociformes > Umbridae > Dallia > Dallia pectoralis. Next base: position 24,270,787 of record CM055731.1, on the reverse strand, counting down.
CCTTTGGACCTGACAAATAATGGACCTGACAACCCCTGGACCTGACAACCTCTGGATCTGACAACCTCTGGACCTGACAAATAATGGACCTGACAACCCCTGGACCTGACAACCCCTGGACCGGTCAATCAATCAAATGTGTTGTATAACCCTTTTTGTCACAAAGTGCTTTTATAAACGCCGAGCCTGAACACGACAGAGTTGATATAAGTTGATACACAGCGGCTAACCATTGGACCTGAAAACCACTGGACCTGACAACCACTGGACCTAACTGGACCTGACAACACTGGACCTGCCATTGGCAGAGTACAGCCGACCAAACACTCTTTTAAAATCAACTACCCCACCACTGAACCCCAAATACCAAACCAGATGCCCTGTCACCCTGTCACCCTGTCACACGGTCACACTGTCACCCTGTCACCCTGTCACCCTGTCACCCAGTCACCCTGTCACACTGTCACACTGTCACCCTATCACACTGTCACACTGTCACCCAGTCACCCTGTCACCCTGTCACCCTGTCACACTCCCACTCTGTCACTCAGTCACACTGTCACCCTGTCACCCTGTCACACTCCCACCCTGTCATACTGTCACTTTATCACCCTGTCACCCAGTCACCCAGTCACTCTGTCACTCTGTCACTTTGTCACTCTGTCACTCTGTCACTCTGTCACTCTGTCACTCTGTCACTCTGTCACACTCCCACCCTGTCACACTGTCACCCTGGCACCCAGTCACCCAGTCACCCTGTCACACTGTCACCCTGTCACCCTGTCACCCTGTCACCCAGTCACCCTGTCACCCGGTCACCCTGTCAGCCAGTCACCCAGTCAACCAGTCACCCTGTCACCCTGTCAGCCTGTCACACTGTCACCCTGTCACACTGTCACACTGTCACACTGTCACCCAGTCACCCTGTCACACTGTCACCCAGTCACCCTGTCACCCTGTCACACTGTCACACTGTCACCCTGTCACCCTGTCACCCTGTCACACTCCCACTCTGTCACTCAGTCACACTGTCACCCTGTCACTCAGTCACACTGTCACCCTGTCATACTGTCACTTTATCACCATGTCACACGGTCACACGGTCACACGGTCACCCTGTCACCCAGTCACCCAGTCACCCTGTCACTCTGTCACACTCCCACCCTGTCACACTGTCACCCTGTCACCCAGTCACCCAGTCACCCAGTCACCCTGTCACCCTGTCACCCTGTCACCCTGTCACCCTGTCACCCAGTCACCCAATCACCCAATCACCCTGTCACCCAGTCAACCAGTCACCCTGTCACCCTGTCACCCTGTCACCCTGTCACCCTGTCACACTGTCACACTGTCACACTGTCACACTGTCCTGGCCTTGGGTTTCCCAAACAGCTGAACCCAATTAGCACTCAGGGTGTCCAGAAAGGGGGATACTGAAAAAATGAGATGACACAAATAAAATAAGAATAAATAGGGGGATACAGAAATGCTCTCACCACGCCAACCACAACACCCTCACACACCTAAACTCCCAGCATGCACACAGAGAGAGAGAGAGAGAGAGAGAGAGAGAGAGAGAGAGAGATTGAGAGAGAGAGAGAGAGAGAGAGAAAGAGAGAGATTGAGAGAGAGAGAGTAGGGGAGAGAGAGAGAGAGATTGAGAGAGAGAGAGAGAGAGAGAGAGAGAGAGAGAGAGAGAGAGAGAGATTGAGAGAGAGAGAGAGAAAAAGAGAGAGATTGAGAGAGAGAGAGAAATTGAGAGAGAGATTGAGAGAGAGAAAGCATCAGATCAGCAAAGAAGTATAAATACATTACAACACCACAGGTCACTCTCTGTTAATGTCTGAATGTTATACTGCAGACACACACACACACACACACACACACCGGGGGGTGTAATGGATAGTAGGTGTGTGAGGGCGTCTGTTCTAATCAGAGCGGAGGGGAGAGAGAAATAGAAGGAAATAATGAGCCTGGCATCAGGCCTTTCAGACAGCAACAAAAGAGCACAGGATCAGATAGACACACAATGAGGAGGGAGGGAGGGAGGGAGAGAGAGAGAGAGAGAGAGAGAGAAGGAGGGAAGGAGAGGGAGAGAGAGAGAAGGAGGGAAGGAGAGGGAGAGAGAGAGAAGGAGATATGGATGGTACAACACTGGATCTGGTGATGTAGGCTGAGTCTGTGTGGATCCTCACTTTCCTTCCACCTCAATCTTCTTCTGCCTCGTTCTCCCACTTCTATATCTTCTTGTTACTCTTCCCACTTCTTGATGATTATTATTGCGTCATTTGCTGGCAGTGTCTTCATTTCCATTTCTTTTCATGTCTTTTGATTATTAATGCCTTATTTTCCCAGCGTTCACTCCTTTGATTATTAATGCGTATTTTTGCCTGATGATGACAAATCAATTAGGAGGTGCCTGAAATAAACCCAAACCAGCAGAGTGGGTGAGTTGTTAAGCATCACTTCAGTGTCTTTGGCCAAGAAGTGGTGAGAAGTCAGAAGTAGACACAAAGATAAAATGTCAAATTTTCAGCCTTAACAAGCTTAGCCAAACACAACAATTGACTTTTAATCCCGGTTTGCAGCTGTTGATTGAACAGGAGGAATGTATTTCAATAGTCGTCACATGGAAGCATGGAGGGATCCCAAAATGTCACGGTCTTTAATTCCATTGTTAGAAGTCGCCTCTATGTCAGCTGGTTATCCGTACTGTATACTCACAGAAATGGATTAAAGACTCCCGTTTCTCTTCTATCATATCACATTTTTGAGAAAAAGCCATGAGTAGAAAGCAACATACTTGTCAGATGCGTTTCTTGGCGTTTGCCGAATCATAGAGGGAGGGGCGATAACGCAGAGCCACAGCTGTCCGGCGTCTCGGTAAGATGACCTCACGGAAAACAGGACCTAATTACGGAGCTAAAGGGGTGCTATCATATTCAGCTTGATCTGCCACTATGTTGGAGGAGGACCAGGGTACGAAAAATTACCAGAAATATATACGGCCATCTCTCCACACCCCCCTAAACCGACTCCATTTATTTTTAATACTGTAATGATCAGACCCCCAGTGCTGTCCTTCTCTCTCTCTCTCTCTCTCTCTCTGTCTCTCTCTCGTTCTCTCGTTCTCCTTATTACAAACACACACACACACACAGACACACACAGACAGGTAACTCCAGTGAAAGGGAAGGGGGAGGTAGGCAGGGTTGGGTGCAAAGACGAGATGAACAGAATCATATTTGTACACACACCTGTTAGGGAGGAACTGCCACCATAAAAACAGAATCACTACTATGAGTATTGTTCAGGTGGAAGTCTCACGTGTTTCTACTGGATAACCATTGCCCCACTCATGGTGAGCCAGTTAATCCCAAATGAGAAATGCAACAGCATCTGCTTTGGTGTCCATAGTTATATTAGAGGCGTTTACACACAATATGGCAATTTGTTGCTAATTAATTGAAGGGCGTGAATGGCAATTGGTCTAAATCCTCTAAAGACCCCACACACTGGCACATCAGGAGCTTCATTTGAGGTATTTAAATTGTTATTCAAAATCCACATTAACGTATGTCTTGTAATGCTGTGAGAAACAGAGTCTATTTACGACATATCGGTTTAGGGTTAGAGGTGGTGTGTGGCATAAAGATGACTGAGCACATTCGGAAATCTCCGGACTGACGCACCGCAAGGACGTGAGCTCTTTCCCCAATCGTGTATCCCACAGTGAAATAAGCCTAAATTCTGCAGAGGACAACCTGGTTGGTCAACGTAACCTGGAACAGAACAGACAAAACCTTTGCTGGTGCTGGTCGACTTCAGGAAACATCACGCCCCGACCCCCCCCCCTGTTTTTCGGATTAACTCGATGCAGAGCACTAGGACACATCCATGGTGGTAATTGCTGATATACTTCAAAATGTGCAATTACACGCTGTTACCACAGCAGCAATACCAGTGAAGATATACAACATGTGATGTCATACCCATGGCATTCTACTTGTTATAGAACGCCACTCGGCCAATTGGCATTCAAGATTGAAGGAGCACAATGCGGTGAGCTTGTTTAGAACATGACCACCACAAGAGGACCAGCAGAGGCTGATGATAAGAGGAGAACGAAGAAGATACGGACAAGTGGACGGGATGAGAAAGCAGGATTATTATTTGATGGCTTTCATGGTCATTCTCCCAGGTGTGTTCACGGGAACATAATTCCTAGAAAAACTCTGGGAACGAGACACCCCACTTGAACGACCCAGCCGGCGGCGACCGTGAGAAAATGTCCCTGATGTTGGGACGGCAGCACTTATCTGTTAAATCTGGGGTCCCACGATCACTCATACAATAACAGAAGTTACATCAGCATGTCTCATTATGACCAATCATCATTACAGGCTATTAGATCAACTTTGCTGCTTCATTAATGAAGACATTCAATATTGTCACAGATATGAACACATTTCCCCCCACTCCTTCCCTACCTCCTAATCTCACTACCTTCCCCGCCTCCTTATCTCACTCCCTTCCCTACCTCCTCATCTCACTACCTTCCCTACCTCCTCATCTCACTCCCTTCCCTACCTCCTCATCTCACTCCCTTGCCTACCTTCTTATCTCACTCCCTTCCCTACCTCCTTATTCCACTCCTATCTCTACCTCTTCATCTCACTACCTTCCCTACCTCCTTATTCCACTCCTATCTCTACCTCTTCATCTCACTACCTTCCCTACCTCCTTATCTCACTACCTTCCCTACCTCCTCATCTCACTACCTTCCCTACCTCATTACATCACTCCTGTCCCTTTCACCTTCTCTAACTCCCTCTCACTTTCTAAACTAAATTCAGTATCCTCGTTTGTCGCCTCTCCCAGTCTCTTTTTCTGTCTCGGTCTCATATCGGTTCTTTTCTGTCTGCTCTCCTCTCCTGTCTCCTCTCCTATTCTGTCTCCTTCTCCTGTCTCCTTTCCTCTCCGTTCTACTCTCCTATTCGGTCTCCTCTCCTGTCTTATCTCATCTCCTTTTCGGTCTCCTCTCCTGTCTTCTCTCCTTTTCGGTCTCCTCTCCTGTCTTCTTTCCTCTCCTGTCTCCTCTCCTGTCTCCTTTCCTCTCCTGTATCCTTTCCTCTCCTGTCTCCTTTCCTCTCCTGTCTCCTCTCCTATTCGGTCTCCTCTCATCTCCTCTCCTGTCTTCTCTCCTTTTCGGTCTCCTCTCCTGTCTTTTCTCATCTCCTCTCCTATTCTGTCTTTTCTCCTTTTCGGTCTCCTCTCATCTCCTCTCCTATTTTGTCTTCTCTCCTTTTCGGTCTCCTCTCATCTCCTCTCCTGTCTCCTCTAATCTCCTCTCCTATTCTGTCTTCTCTCCTTTTCGTTCTCCTCTCATCTCCTCTCCTGTCTCCTCTCATCTGCTCTCCTATTCTGTCTCCTCACCTCTCTTCCCTGGCCGATGCCTTTGAACTGCTGCTTTTCAAAATGCTGCTATTTGAATTAATGAATCATTTCTGCCAGGTGCTCTGGGTGGAGAAGGTGGGGGTGGAGGAGGTGGGGGTGGAGGAGCGGAGGAGGGGAAGCGGGGTCTCAGTGAGTGTGGAGGCTACCAACTCCTGCTCTTTAGAGGTTGGAGGGGTAGTTGTGGGAAGGGGTGTGGGGGTCGAGGCTAATAAATACAAAGTAGTGTTCTGAGAGAACCCCCCCCCCATGATGAAAGACCCGGCCCGCTCCGGTACCTCTAATTCAGAGCTGAAAGAGAAAACGAGAGCCGGGGTGAGAATGGAAATGTACGGACGCTTATGAATATGGAGAAAATTGGTCCCTCGGAATAAATCAACAGTAAATATATAAATAAATAGTGCAGGAAGAGCGGGGCGAGAGAATGGGGGGAAGTGAGTTTTAGTAAAAGTATACTTGCAGGGACAACATATCTCTGCAAGGAATAACCAAGCAGAAATGTGTTTGTCTGGGGGTTTTGGGTTAAGGTCAAAGGGTGTTAGAATGAAGGTTAAAGGGCACGATCTGTGTTAGAATGAAGGTTAAAAGGCACGATCTGTGTCAGAATGAAGGTTAAAGGGCACGATCTGTGTCAGAATGAAGGTTAAAGGGCACGATCTGTGTTAGAAATAAGGTTAAAGGGCACGATCTGTGTTAGAATGAAGGTTAAAAGGCACGATCTGTGTCAGAATGAAGGTTAAAGGGCACGATCTGTGTCAGAATGAAGGTTAAAGGGCACGATCTGTGTCAGAATGAAGGTTAAAGGGCACGATCTGTGTTAGAAATAAGGTTAAAGTGCACGATTTATGTTAGAATTAAGGTCAAATGTCAAAGGCTGGGTGAGAAAGGAGAGAAGAGAGAAGAGAGAGGAGAGAGGAGAGAGGAGAGAGGAGAGAGGAGAGAGGAATGAGGAGAGAGGAATGAGGAGAGGGGAGAAAGGAGAGAGAGTGAGACAGTGTGTGTGTAGGTGTGTGTGTACGGTGTGAGGGAGACACACTGCACCGCAGACAAGGGCCAGGCTGGAAGGAGAGAGTTGAGTATCTACTAGCTAATTAGTTTAAGCAGATGGACAGAGAAGACATATTTACAGCGGATCAACTCTTCCATCTACCCACCCACCCATTTATCCATCCACCCACCCACCCATTTATCCATCCAGACACCCACCCACCTATTTATCCATCCAGACACCCACCCATTTATCCAGACACCCACCCACCCATTTATCCATCCAGACACCCACCCATTTATCCATCCACCCACCCACCCATTTATCCATCCAGACACCCACCCACCTATTTATCCATCCAGACACCCACCCACCCATTTATCCATCCAGACACCCACCCACCTATTTATCCATCCAGACACCCACCCACCCATTTATCCATCCAGACACCCACCCACCCATTTATCCATCCAGACACCCACCCACCTATTTATCCATCCAGACACCCACCCATTTATCCAGACACCCACCCACCCATTTATCCATCCAGACACCCACCCACCTATTTATCCATCCAGACACCCACCCATTTATCCAGACACCCACCCACCCATTTATCCAGACACCCACCCACCCATTTATCCATCCAGACACCCACCCATTTATCCATCCACCCACCCACCCATTTATCCATCCAGACACCCACCCACCTATTTATCCATCCAGACACCCACCCACCCATTTATCCATCCAGACACCCACCCACCCATTTATCCATCCAGACACCCACCCATTTATTCACCCAGACACCCACCCACCCATTTATCCATCCAGACACCCACCCACCTATTTATCCATCCAGACACCCACCCATTTATCCAGACACCCACCCACCCATTTATCCATCCAGAGACCCACCCATTTATCCATCCACCCACCCACCCATTTATCCATCCAGACACCCACCCACCCATTTATCCATCCAGACACCCACCCACCTATTTATCCATCCAGACACCTACCCATTTATCCAGACACCCACCCACCCATTTATCCATCCAGACACCCACCCACCTATTTATCCATCCAGACACCCACCCATTTATCCAGACACCCACCCACCCATTTATCCAGACACCCACCCACCCATTTATCCATCCAGACACCCACCCACTTATCCATCCAGACACCCACCCACCCATTTATCCATCCAGACACCCACCCACCCATTTATCCATCCAGACACCCACCCATTTATCCATCCAGACACCCACCCACCTATTTATCCATCCAGACACCCACCCACCCATTTATCCATCCAGACACCCACCCACCCATTTATCCATCCAGACACCCACCCACCCATTTATCCATCCAGACACCCACCCACCTATTTATCCATCCAGACACCCACCCACCTATTTATCCATCCAGACACCCACCCACCCATTTATCCATCCATCCAGACACCCACCCACCCATTTATCCATCCAGACACCCACCCACCTATTTATCCATCCAGCCACCCACCCATTTATCCAGACACCCACCCACCCATTTATCCATCCAGACACCCACCCATTTATCCATCCACCCACCCACCCATGTATCCATCCACCCACCCACCCATTTATCCATCCAGACACCCACCCACCCATTTATCCATCCAGCCACCCACCCACCCATTTATCCATCCAGACACCCACCCACCCATTTATCCATCCAGACACCCACCCACCCATTTATCCATCCAGACACCCACCCACCCATTTATCCATCCAGACACCCACCCACCCATTTATCCATCCAGACACCCACCCACCCATTTATCCATCCAGACACCCACCCACCCATTTATCCATCCAGACACCCACCCACCCATTTATCCAGACACCCACCCACCCATTTATCCATCCAGACACCCACCCACCCATTTATCCATCCAGACACCCACCCACCCATTTATCCAGACACCCACCCACCCATTTATCCATCCAGACACCCACCCACCCATTTATCCATCCAGACACCCACCCATTTATTCACCCAGACACCCACCCACCCATTTATCCATCCAGACACCCACCCACCTATTTATCCAGCCAGACACCCACCCATTTATCCAGACACCCACCCACCCATTTATCCATCCAGAGACCCACCCATTTATCCATCCACCCACCCACCCATTTATCCATCCAGACACCCACCCACCTATTTATCCATCCAGACACCTACCCATTTATCCAGACACCCACCCACCCATTTATCCATCCAGACACCCACCCACCTATTTATCCATCCAGACACCCACCCATTTATCCAGACACCCACCCACCCATTTATCCAGACACCCACCCACCCATTTATCCATCCAGACACCCACCCATTTATCCATCCAGACACCCACCCACCCATTTATCCATCCAGACACCCACCCACCCATTTATCCATCCAGACACCCACCCACCCATTTATCCATCCAGACACCCACCCACCTATTTATCCATCCAGACACCAACCCACCCATTTATCCATCCAGACACCCACCCACCCATTTATCCATCCAGACACCCACCCACCCATTTATCCATCCAGACACCCACCCACCTATTTATCCATCCAGACACCAACCCACCCATTTATCCATCCAGACACCCACCCACCCATTTATCCATCCAGACACCCACCCACCCATATCGTATCTGCAGAAGTCATGGGTGGGCAGGCAGAGGTCAGAGGTCAGTGGTGGGCGGCCTTCAGCCCATCATTATGTATATTTTAAACCAATGCAGATGTAATTATTGCGTTAATCTGAGCATCTTCTACTGTACAAACTCTGAATCGGATGATAACCCAGTTGGGATTTCAATTGGCAGACGTTCCAGGGACAACAGGTAATAAAAGCGCCAGTAGAAAATGTTGCTGACTGAGCATTCGACCTCATGTATCTGAAAGGTGCACACGCTCACACACATGCACCGACACTCACACGCTCACACACATGCACCGACACTCACACGCTCACACACACACACATGCACCGACACTCACACGCTCACACAGACACACGCATTGACACACACACGCTCACACGCACTGACACTCACACGCTCTGACACACACACGCTCACACGCACTGACACACACACGCTCTGAGCGAGCTTGAGTGGCCTTTATTCTTTTTGATAAAAACTGAACGTCTTTATTTCCCAACCTCCCTCTTTTCTTCCATCCTTCTCTCCCCCTCTCTCTCCCTCTTCTCATTCCTCCCTCTATCTTCTCCCCTTGATTATCCTCCCCTACCTTCTCTGTATAAATGGTGATGCTGAATGTCCAACAGGTCAGGATCTCAGGGAATTCATGTCCCTGTTCATCAACAAAACGCAGAACTGCATTTCACTCATTTCTACAGCAACAGAGTGATGAAATTAAGATCTGTATCTGTGGGAGACACATTTCAATGCTGTCCATATTTGGATAACAATACTTAGACAGGACACACAAACACACACACACACACACACACACACACACACATACACACACACTCCTTCAGTCTGGGACAGCTGCCGGTGACAAAAGCAACCAGGCTAAACATGGAACTGACAGGAGGATTTGCTCTCACATTCATTAATGCTGAATAGAAAGAAACCCAGGTGCCTCTTTTTGTTGTCCCACTTTGCATGTTGTGGCCCTTCCATCAGGTTGTCAATCACCTCGTTAGAACCCAAACCCCTACTCACACACAACACAACACACGACACACACACACACACACACACACACGGCACACACACACACACACGGCGCACACACACACACACACACACACACACACACACACACACACACACACACACACACACACACACACACACACACACACACACACACACACACACACACACACACACACACACACACACACACACACACACACACACACACACAGTATAGGGTAAAGCCTGACAGAAGCCACACACAGACAGATGTCTTACTCTGCCGGCTTCAGGACAAAGTTAAGCAAACAAGGCATGTAATGTGATTTAGACATAATGCTTCCAGGTCAGGGTGCAGAGGTCAAATGTCAGCGGTAGACTGCGGCGCAGTTGAGAAGTAGTGGACAGGCGCGTAACAAACCATGACGGATGAGAATCCAATGCAGTGCCGACCTAAACACACTGACAAGCACTTTGTGTCTGGGTCCTCCATCCATTCAGTACATGACAAGGCTTAGCTGGTTGAATTAGCCTTCAACAATGGATAGACAGATGGGAAAATGATGAGGAATAATTCACTGTTCTCTGGTGGGATTTGATTTAAGAGTTGACCCGATGAAGATAAATCATACCGGGGTGTGGGTTTGACAGGAGGGAAGTGAGTCGTAGATTACAGCAGCTACATGGAGAACCTAGAGGAACACTCCGAGAAAACAATACAAGGACACAATACAGCAACACAAGAACACGCTACAAGGACACGCTACAAGGACACGCTACAAGGACACGCTACAAGGACACGCTACAAGAACACGCTACAAGGACACGCTACAAGGACACGCTACAAGAACACGCTACAAGGACACGCTACAAGGACACGCTACAAGTACACGCAACAAGGACACGCTACAAGTACACGCTACACCCCCAGACTACACAAATATGTCTAAACCCCCAGACTACACCAATATGTCTAAACCCTCAGACTACACCAATATGTCTAAACCCCCAGACTACACCAATATGTCTACACCCCCAGACTACACCAATATGTCTACACCCCCAGACTACACCAATATGTCTAAACCCTCAGACTACACCAATATGTCTAAACCCCCAGACTACACCAATATGTCTAAACACCCAGACTACACCAATATGTCTAAACCCCCAGACTAGACCAATATGTCTAAACCCCCAGACTACACCAATATGTCTAAACCCCCAGACTACACCAATATGTCTAAACCCCCAGACTAGACCATTGGTTCACTAACATCTTCTTACAACTGACGGCTAGCCTCTCTGTCTCTGCAGATTTCCTTAACTAAGCAGTATAGTAACAACCAATTGTGACAATAGGGTTTAAAAAACAAAAGGAGACTCCATGGATTAATGGTTTGGTTGGGGGTACGTACAGAGATGGGGGAGGGGGGGGGGCAATTCAAAGAGACAGAGAGAGAAGTAAGACGAGGGGTTAAAATAGCTCTGCCTATTGTTCCATCAGCCCTCTGTGCACACAGAGAGAAATTAAATCTTCTTGCCAAGCAATTAGAACTTTTAATTGTGCTAATTCTTCTGGACCTGTCACAGCTGCATCCCAAATAACCAGTTGAAGGCTCTTCTCATGGAGTGTGTAGAGTGTGTGGAGTGTGTACAGTCTCTGGAGTGTGTGGAGTGTGTAGAGTCTGTGGAGTGTGTAGAGTCTGTGGAGTGTGTAGAGTCTGTGGAGTGTATAGAGTGTGTGAAATGTGTGGAGTGTGTAGAGTGTGTAGAGTGGAGTGTGTGGACTTTGTATTGTGTGAGGAAGAGTGTGTCTCTTTCTCCACAGACAGCTTTTAATTTCTGTAATTTGCTTCGGGTCTCTTCTTGGACACCTGAAGTGTGAAAAGTGAACTGTAGTCAGCTCCTGTAGTCAGCTCCTGTAGTCAGCTCCTGTAGTCAGCTCCTGTAAATCAGCTCCTGTAGTCAGCTCCTGTGAGTCACCTCCTGTAGTCAGCTCCTGTAGTCAGCTCCTGTAAGTCAGCTCTTGTAGTCAGCTCCTGTAGTCAGCTCCTGTAGTCAGCTCCTGTAGTCAGCTCCTGTAGTCAGCTCCTGTAAATCAGCTCCTGTAGTCAGCTCCTGTGAGTCACCTCCTGTAGTCAGCTCCTGTAGTCAGCTCCTGTAAGTCAGCTCTTGTAGTCAGCTCCTGTAGTCAGCTCCTGTAAGTCAGCTCCTGTAGTCAGCTCCTGTGAGTCACCTCCTGTAGTCAGCTCCTGTAGTCAGCTCCTGTAAGTCAGCTCTTGTAGTCAGCTCCTGTAGTCAGCTCCTGTAAGTCAGCTCCTGTAGTCACCTCCTGTAGTAAGCTCCTGTAGTCAGCTCCTGTAGTCAGCTCCTGTATTCAGCTCCTGTATTCAGCTCCTGTAGTCAGCTCCTGTAGTCAGCTCCTGTAGTCAGCTCCTGTAAGTCAGCTCCTGTAAGTCAGCTCCTGTAGTCAGCTCCTGTAGTCAGCTCCTGTAGTCAGCTCCTGTAGTCACCTCCTGTAGTCAGCTCCTGTAGTCACCTCCTGTAGTCAGCTCCTGTAGTCAGCTCCTGTAAGTCAGCTCCTGTAAGTCAGCTCCTGTAGTCAGCTCCTGTGAGTCACCTCCTGTAGTCAGCTCCTGTAGTCAGCTCCTGTATTCAGCTCCTGTAGTCAGCTCCTGTGAGTCACCTCCTGTGAGTCACCTCCTGTGAGTCACCTCCTGTAGTCACCTCCTGTAGTCAGCTCCTGTATTCAGCTCCTGTAGTCAGCTCCTGTAAGTCAGCTCCTGTAGTCAGCTCCTGTAGTCAGCTCCTGTGAGTCAGCTCCTGTGAGTCACCTCCTGTAGTCAGCTCCTGTAGTCACCTCCTGTAGTCAGCTCCTGTAGTCAGCTCCTGTGAGTCACCTCCTGTAGTCAGCTCCTGTAGTCAGCTCCTGTATTCAGCTCCTGTAGTCAGCTCCTGTAGTCAGCTCCTGTAGTCAGCTCCTGTAGTCAGCTCCTGTAGTCACCTCCTGTAGTCAGCTCCTGTAGTCACCTCCTGTAGTCAGCTCCTGTATTCAGCTCCTGTGAGTCAGCTCCTGTGAGTCACCTCCTGTAGTCAGCTCCTGTAGTCAGCTCCTGTAAGTCAGCTCCTGTAGTCAGCTCCTGTATACAGCTCCTGTAGTCACCTCCTGTAGTCAGCTCCTGTAGTCAGCTCCTGTAGTCAGCTCCTGTGAGTCAGCTCCTGTGAGTCACCTCCTGTAGTCAGCTCCTGTAGTCAGCTCCTGTAGTCACCTCCTGTAGTCAGCTCCTGTAGTCAGCTCCTGTATTCAGCTCCTGTAGTCAGCTCCTGTAGTCAGCTCCTGTAGTCAGCTCCTGTAGTCAGCTCCTGTAGTCACCTCCTGTAGTCAGCTCCTGTAGTCACCTCCTGTAGTCAGCTCCTGTATTCAGCTCCTGTGAGTCAGCTCCTGTGAGTCACCTCCTGTAGTCAGCTCCTGTAGTCAGCTCCTGTAGTCAGCTCCTGTAGTCAGCTCCTGTAGTCACCTCCTGTAGTCAGCTCCTGTAGTCACCTCCTGTAGTCAGCTCCTGTAGTCAGCTCCTGTAAGTCAGCTCCTGTAGTCAGCTCTTGTAGTCAGCTCCTGTAGTCAGCTCCTGTATTCAGCTCCTGTAGTCAGCTCCTGTAGTCACCTCCTGTAGTCAGCTCCTGTAGTCAGCTCCTGTAGTCAGCTCCTGTAGTCAGCTCCTGTAGTCACCTCCTGTAGTCAGCTCCTGTAGTCAGCTCCTGTAGTCAGCTCCTGTATTCAGCTCCTGTAGTCAGCTCCTGTATTCAGCTCCTGTAGTCAGCTCCTGTAGTCAGCTCCTGTAGTCAGCTCATGTAAGAGGCGCTACACTCCTCCTCCCTTTGTCTCACTCTTTTTCTCTCTTTCCTACCCTCTCCTCTCCCTCCATCCCTCTCTTCTAACCTCCATCGCTTCCTCCTCTCACCCTCAGTTTACTGTCTCAACTCCTGTCGATTGGTTCAACCCCTGGTTCCATTGTGCTCTGCCTGATCTCCTACTAATCATCTACACCACCTCCTCACCCCTACCTCCTCACCCCTACCTCCTCACCCCTACCTCCTCACCCACCACCTCCACACAGTAGCTTCGTTCGGTCAAAGGCACTAAAAACAAAGAGGCCCCATTCCACTGTTGCTCAGCATTATTGACGAACAAATCATTGAATTGGTTATTGATCCAGGACTGTAGGACATGGAGAGGGAGCTTATAACCAATCAGAGGGGGGAAGGGGGGTCCTGGGCGTGGGCGTGTCTGTGTGTGTGTGTGTGTGTGTGTGTGAGAGATGGCTAAGGATTTTCATTATAAAGAAAACAAGATTTCAGACTACCGACATTTTTCTTGTACCCAGTTTTTGGGCGTTAGAAGTATAGAGTTGGGATAAGTTGAGGTTTAGAAGTATATAGTTGGGTTTAGTTTTGGGTTAGATGTTTAGAGATGGGTTTTAGGGTTATGGAAAATAGGATTTTGAATGGTAATAATGTCCCCAAAAGGCTGGTAAAATGTGTGCGTACATGTGTGGGTGTGTGTATGTGTGTGTGTATGTGTGTGTGTATGTGTGCGTACATGTGTGTGTGTATGTGTGTGTGTATGTGTGCGTACATGTGTGTGTGTATGTGTGCGTACATGTGTGTGTGTATGTGTGCGTACATGTGTGTGTGTATGTGTGCGTACATGTGTGTGTGTATGTGTGCGTACATGTGTGTGTGTATGTGTGCATGTCTGTTCCCCATAGAATGTCTGTCCTCTGATGGGGATCGACGTGGATCAATAAACCATGATAGACTTCTGCCATCCCATTCAGCTAATCCTGTTAGTGACATCAGTGGATTTAATCGAATGGTTACACACACTGCGACGAAGAGATGACAGAGAGCCAGACACACACACACACACACACACACACACACACCTTATGATCATATCATTTAGAAACCTTTAATAGGAAGATCAGTAAACCTACAAGTGGATAATCAGAACTAGGCGGCCTTGCGATGGAACATATTTGAACCGTTATATGCAGACGGATGTTCTTATGCGTGATGCCTTTACGGGTTAATATCCTGACCCCCGTTTGGGGGGGGGCAGGTCATTATAAAAATGAACACCAAGTGTGAAGGAACATCAAGGGAGAACATCTGATACCACATAGTCTTCTGTTCTCCGTGGCTCCTCCTTAATCTCTCCGTTCCTCGAGTTCTGTTTGAAACTCGGAGCTGCCTTCATCTCTTTCTGAGGGCGGAGGAGGAAACGCCACGCTGCCTGAGTAGGGAACAGAGAACTGGGGGTGGGGTTATCCTCTTCTTCTCCACACAGTCTCTTCATGACCATACGGTCAGCCGGGCACTCAGAACGACACTCTACGTGCTACAGTGCCTTCCTGACAGAGAGTGTGACAGATGTTCATTTGCATGGGTTTGGCTGTGCCTGCAGACCCTGTCTGAGGGCGATCCGATACTCACGTTCCTGACCCAGGGGGTGGGTGTCTCTGCTCAATAAAACGTCTCTGGAACACCACCAACTGCTGCAACCTTCTCCACCCTCCCAAGCACTCATCCTTCTTCTCTCTCTCTCCACCACTCTCTCTCTCTCTCTCTCTCTCCACCACTCTCTCTCCCTCCACCACTCTCTCTCTCCCTCCACCACTCTCTCTCTCCCTCCACCACTCTCTCTCCACCACTCTCTCCCTCCACCACTCTCTCTCCACCACTCTCTCCCTCCACCACTCTCTCTCTCCCTCCACCACTCTCTCTCTCCCTCCACCACTCTCTCCCTCCACCACTCTCTCCCTCCACCACTCTCTCTCTCCCTCCACCACTCTCCCTCCACCACTCTCTCCCTCCACCACTCTCTCCCTCCACCACTCTCTCTCTCCACCACTCTCTCTCTCCCTCCACCACTCTCTCTCGCCACCACTCTCTCCCTCCACCACTCTCTCCCTCCACCACTCTCTCTCTCCCTCCACCACTCTCTCTCTCCCTCCACCACTCTCTCCCTCCACCACTCTCTCTCCACCACTCTCTCCCTCCACCACTCTCTCTCCACCACTCTCTCTCCCTCCACCACTCTCTCCCTCCACCACTCTCTCTCCACCACTCTCTCTCCCTCCACCACTCTCTCCCTCCACCACTCTCTCTCCACCACTCTCTCCCTCCACCACTCTCTCCCTCCACCACTCTCCCTCCACCACTCTCTCCCTCCACCACTCTCTCCCTCCACCACTCTCTCTCCACCATTCTCTCCCTCCACCACTCTCTCTCCACCACCACTCTCCCTCCACCACTCTCTCCCTCCACCACTCTCTCCCTCCACCACTCTCTCTCCACCATTCTCTCCCTCCACCACTCTCTCTCCACCACTCTCTCTCTCCCTCCACCACTCTCTCCCTCCACCACTCTCTCTCTCCACCACTCTCTCTCTCCACCACTCTCTCTCTCCACCACTCTCTCTCTCCACCACTCTCTCTCTCCACCATTCTCCCTCCATCCATCTCTTCCTCCATCCCTTTTTCGCCTCTCGACTCATAGTACAGGAACACCCAGGAAGAATGTGTTAATAAAACAATCTTCCTTGTCCTCAACACACCAGCATCTTACTGAACCGTTGAGGGTCAGAAACATTCGGTTTTCCTTCCCTCACTCCGTCCCCCAGGTGCCCTACGCCATGAGGACAGGTTGGCTCCCACAATGCATTGCGCGGTGTCTGTATGAAACGACAGCGATAAAGATGGGTCACTTCGGCCTCAAACTTTACCCCAAACCTCCTGGAACCCAGCTCAGACTAAAATGTATTAAATGAAATTGTTTCAGGTTAATTAATCAGCTTCTATTGTGAATTCATCTTTTTTATAAAGGTGCTTAGTTGACATTCTGATTCATACATTGGCAGGCTCTTTATTATATGCCAACCGTAGCAAGAAATAGTATCTTGTGCTGTGAAAGGTGTTAATTAAATTTGTATTTAAAGGTAGGTATGAACAGAGCAACGAATGAAATGCACTGTGTCTGAATCACATTTTTCCCCATTTCTTTTTCAAATTAAACCTTTTCAAATTCTTCAGTCAGGTCGACCGCTTTCGTAGATGTTTGTGATGTTACATATCAGATGTTTAACGTTACAGTGTGTGTCATTTGTGTAATGTTACAGTGTGTGTGATTTGTGTAATTTTACAGTGTGTGTTATTTGTGTAACGTTACAGTGTGTGTTATTTGTGTAATTTTACAGTGTGTGTTATTTGTGTAACGTTACAGTGCGTGTTATTTCTCCTTTTGCGCAATTTAAGAGGAAGGGAACTTTCCATGCAAACGAATGGCTACCACCCAATAACTGGATAAATAAATGTTATATTACCAGTGGACCACAGAGACGTGCAGGAGCGATAGAGAGGGAATGAAGAGATGGTGAGGGAATGAAGAGATGGTGAGGGAATGAAGAGATGGTGAGGGAATGAAGAGATGTTGAGGGGATGAACAGAAAGAAAGGAAGAGAACCACCAGGGTGTGACAAAGAGAGAGAAACGGAGAGACGAATAGAGAGAAACAGGGAGACAAAGAGACATAAACGGTGAGACATAGAAAAACGGGGAAACGAAGAGAGATAGAGAGAGAGAGAGAGAGAGAGAGAGAGAGAGAGAGACGGGAAGACGAAGAAAGAGAAACGGAGAGTGACAGAGAGAAGAGCAAAGAGATCTAGCTGTACATTTCCCATTTCCAAGTGAAGGCTGCTACACCAGGGGTCAGCAAACTTAATTACAGCGTGAGTGGATGGAAACAGCCGAATGACAAAGAGAGACGGAAGCATCCAGACAGATTAGGAGTAAAGGACGAGGTTAATGCTACTATCTCCCCTGCTGCTTGCTTTCCCCCCACAATACAGACAACACCTGCAATCTGCAGCTGTCTACAGGACGATCACAGCAATACATATCAAAATGTTCTGCAGATGGCAGGAAACTTTGCATTAATACTTTTCCACTTCTTCCTATGAAGTCCATATTCCTTCTACTGGTCCATTATGGCATCAGTTTGTCTTTCTGTCTGTCTTTCTGTCTGTCTGCTTTTCTGCCTTTCTGATCATGACCATGTCGTCAGTGACAGGCTGGTGTCACAAATAGAAATCCAACAGTAATCACATACAGACAATAATCACAGACAGACAGTAATCACAGGCACAAAGACAGTAAACACAGACACTAAGACAGTAATCCCGAACAGACTGTAATCACAAACAGGCAGACAGTGAATACAGACAGACAGTAATCACAGACAGGCAGACAGTGATTCCAGACAGTAATCATAACCAGACAGACCATAATCACAGACTAACAGACCGTAATCACAGACAGGCAGTAACCAAACAGACTGTGTGTTCCAACTGCTCTGCATTATATTAGCATATACGCACCTCATGGGCCAATTAATTTCCTCCTAGAGACGATAAAGATCTCCTTGTTTAACCAGATGGGATGACTGGGTGGAGAAAATGTACACAAACAAACACACATACGCATGTGAGCACACACACACACACACACACACACACACTAATCATGTAAAAACGATACAACCAAAAACAACAACACAATAAAGGCCTCATCAGTTGTACGGAAAGTAATTGAAATCAACCAGGAGAAAAAGAGGAGCCAGGAGAAGAGGAAAGATGGAGAGGCGGGGAGGTGAGAAAAGTGGTGGAGACAGAGAGGAGAGTTGGAGACAGAGAGGACAAGAGGAGAAGAGTAGGATGAGAACGGGAGGAGTAGAGGCAGAGAGAAGTCGGAAGAGGAGTCAAGATAAATGCAGACTGGAGAAGAGGCAGAGGAGGAGTGGAGGTAGAGACGAAAGAGGAGAAGAGATAAAGGCAGAGGGGTAGGTAAAGGAGGAGACATAGAGGAGTCGAGGTAGAGGCGAAGGAGGAGTAGAGAGGAGTAGAGGAGTAGAGAGGAGTAGAAGTAAAGGAGGAGGGATAGAGGAGTAGAGGAGTAGAGAGGAGGAGTAGACAGGTGAAGGCAGAAGCGCTTGTAGATCATTACAGGTAATCACTGAGGGCAGGTTCCTTGCAGGTTACCTGCATCCTAGGATGGAGTGAGACACCCTCATAGGATTAAAGGAGAAGAAAGAAGGGATAAGGATTTGATGACCTCTCAATCCGCTGGCTGACAGAGTCAACTAAAGCCACATATTCTCCAGAAGAGCTCATCTCCATCTGCCTCCCTCACTCTCTTTGTCCTCATAAAGGATGTGTCATTTCTTTATCCCCCTTGATCCAGATTTACTCCCGAAAATAAACTAAGACATTTGCACTAGATTATATGTTACTTAACCTGAGTGACCAAAAACGTGATAACCAAAAACGAATTTAATCCAGCCCAGTTTAGAGAAATGACAAGTAAAACACGTATAGGAGCATGTATAGGTTTCATATTGAAGTATGATTGAAAACATTTGCAAGTCACTTGAATTATTTTACAGCAAAATAAAAACCTTCAGATATTGAAATAGCGTTCATTGTGTGGGTCTACATGATTTGGTCATGCCGTTACCGGTCAAACGTACAGGTTAACGCCAATTAAAGTTATTCAGCACCGACTGCCATGTATTACCCATGTTGACAGGCTGAATTAAAGGGAGAAATGGAGGAGGTGGTGGAGGAGGTGGTGGAGGTGGTGGAGGAGGTGGTGGAGGAGGTGGTGGGGGAGGTGGTGGAGGAGGTGGTGGAGGAGGTGGTGGAGGAGGTGGTGGAGGAGGTGGTGGAGGAGGTGGTGGAGGAGGTGGTGGGGGAGGAGGTGGTGGAGGAGGCCAGTTTCACCAATAACCTGCAATTCACGGAGGAAAACAGAGATGCGGCGCTCCCACAAATCCTTGTGTTGGAACTTGTCAAATTGCAGCACCCGCAAGACATCCCCTTCCCCTGTATGGTTTGCTTCTGTTTTATGTCGAACAGCACCTCTCGTTTCAACACACCCACTTAACATATATACAGAGAGAAAGAGAGAGACGATACAAGAGAGGATCAAATCCCAAAACCCTTCCTCCTCAGCGATCAACCGTTCCAACACATCTTATAAACGTTAGAACAAAAGCAGACCAGATTACCGAACCAAAATGTTTCTGTGTGATTCCATACATGTCAATGAGACGTGGAGATGTTGGCGAGGACACGTCTCAGCTCTTATTGTCTCCGGTAAGACTCAGACAAGCATGCGAATCTGCCTCGTCGTGTGACACAGAATCAGAGATTCTCTGAAGAACAAGGACTCCCCACTTGACGCTCAAGCTTTGATTGACAGTTTGCACACACTACAGCAGGCAGGCAGAATGAATATTGTTCTGTTTATTTCATCTGCTCTTTCTCTCTCTTCCCACGCTGACTGTATTCAATCAGAGAGTATCAACAACCCAGTATAGACACAGCTGATCATTATGGGATGGAGAAATGTATATACACACTCACACACACACTGAAATACACACACTGTGAATGACATACAGTGGACGTGGAATCAAATTGAAATTTGCTTTATCGGCATGACATACCGGTGTACATATTGCCAAAGCATACAAAGAAACACCATGAACGGACATAAACAATTTTCTCTCGAAGAATATAATTAAATCCACATAGAAGATCATTAGATCCATATAGAACATCCTGAAATCCACATAGAACATCATTGGATCCTTAACAATTGAATTGTTGAATCTATGGCTCATCTCTCCCTCTCTCCCCCCTCCTCCTCTCCCCCTCTCCCCCTCTCCCCCTCTCCCTCCTCTCCCTCCTCTCCCTCCTCTCCCTCCCCCCTCTCCCCCTCTCCCCCCCTCTCTCTCTCTCTCTCTCTCTCTCTCTCTCTCTCTCTCTCTCTCTCTCTCTCTCTCTCTCTCTCTCTCTCTCTCTCTCCATTTCACTCCCTCTCACTCTAAACTTCTTCTTACTTCTTCTCTTTCCCCACTCTTTCTCTCTGTGCTAAACAACACTTGTGAGAGAGAAAAAGAAGACAGACAAAGAACTAGAAAAAGAGGAGGCACAAAGAGAGAGAAAAAGAGGAGAGACAGAGAGAGAGAGAAAAAGAGGAGAGACAGAGAGAGAAAAGGAGAAGAGACAGAAAGAGAAAAGGAGAAGAGACAGAGAAATCTGTCATTTCTACTAAACCAAAGGAACATTTTAACGATCACAATCCATCTTTCCTAATGCATTCTCTCTCTCTCCTGTTGATCCTCCCTCCATCAGGTAGAGGTATGAAAGAGCAGGAGGGAGGGGGCAGGGTTCTAAAGAGAGAGGGAGAACGGGAGAGAGAGCGAGGAGAATGAGAGGGAGGGGGAGAGAGAGGGGGAGGGGGAGAGAGAGGGAGAGAGAGAATGAGAGGGAGGGGGAGGGAGAGAGAGAGGGGGAGGGGGAGAGAGAGGGGGAGAGAGAGAGAGAGGGAGAGAGAGGGAGGGACAGGAAGATACTCCTCTCATCCTTCCGTTGGCACTCTTCCAATGATCCCAGCCTGCCACTGATCCTGTTAGTAGAAGAGGAGGAGGAAAAGAGAGGAAGAGTAGAGGATGGAGGAGGGAAGGGTTTTTCTTGAGTTTAACCGTGTCTTCATTGTCATATTGCCATTTATAAGGGGAACATCTGCTGGGCTATTATTCACATAACCCAACGAGGAAGTCACCCGGAGGAGAAGTTTAAAAGTGTTTTTAATTAAATGTTCCCTCACATACTGTGTCAAAAGGAAATTATATACATTAAAAACCATATCAAATGCAAATTTGTAGTTGTTTTACCCCCAGGGGAAAAAAATAATTCTAGACTCAATGTTGTGTTGAGCAGAAGCGTGGCAGTTGAGAGGCGGTGAAGAATTACCCAACGTTGCTCTGAGGAGGAAATTCAGTCTCTGTATTTCTGTGTGGTCGGAACATTTAAATCAGGGAAATTATGTCCTAAAAGACCTAAACATCAGAGATCTGAATGCCCCGCCCAGGACGTGTTCACCCCGTGAGCCAAATCATGACACTCCAAAGTTGAGAGAAAAACGTCACTGACCAGTATGGGGATAGGACAAATTCGATAGTCTGGTTATATTTCATGTCGGCTTTGCTTACCATTTAAACGCATACCGCTAATATACCTCCATACTGGTAAAGGAAGAGTAGGGCTCCCCCTATTGGCTGGTATGGTACCTGCGCCCAACTCAAAGTTTTTCAATGTGAGATCAGTTGGTTTGAACACAGTGTCTTTAACTATGCTGTAGGGCCTTTACCTATGCTAAAGAGCTTTTAACTATGCTATAGGGCCTTTAACTATGCTGTAGGGTCTTTAACTATGCTATATGGCCTTTAACTATGCTATAGGGCCTTTACCTATGCTATAAGGCCTTTAACTATGCTATAAGGCCTTTAACTATGCTGTAGGGTCTTTAACTATGCTATAGAGCTTTTAACTATGCTATATGGCCTTTAACTATGCTGCCGGGCCTTTAACTATGCTATAGAGCTTTTAACTATGCTATAGGGCCTTTAACTATGCTGTAGGGCCTTTACCTATGCTATAGAGCTTTTAACTATGCTATAGGGCCTTTAACTATGCTGTAGGGTCTTTAACTATGCTATATGGCCTTTAACTATGCTATAGGGCCTTTACCTATGCTATAAGGCCTTTAACTATGCTATAAGGCCTTTAACTATGCTGTAGGGTCTTTAACTATGCTATAGAGCTTTTAACTATGCTATATGGCCTTTAACTATGCTGCCGGGCCTTTAACTATGCTATAGGGCCTTTAACTATGCCGTAGGGCCTTTAACTATTCTGTATGGCCTTTAACTATGCTGTAGGGCCTTTAACTGTGCTGTATGGCCTTTAACTATGCTATAGGGCCTTTTACTATGCTATGGGGCCTTTAACTATGTTGTAGGGCCTTTAACTATGTTGTAGGGGCTTTAACTATGCTGTAGGGCCTTTAACTATGTTGTAGGGCCTTTAACTATGTTGTAGGGGCTTTAACTATGCTATAGGGCCTTTAACTATGCTATAATGTCTTTAACTATGCTATAGGGCCTTTAACTATGCTGTAGGGCCTTCAACTATGCTATAACGCCTTTAACTATGCTATAAGGCCTTTGTCCTTGTCGGTCTGTAAGATTCCATCAGTATTCAACATCCCGCTTTAAGAAGTCTGCCAGAGTGACAAACACACACATTGATTCCCTTACTCCAAGGACAGAGTGGGTGTTCTTTTCCTTTCTTCTCTCTCTTCTCCTTTTCTTCCTCTCTCTCTTTCATTATCTCCCCCTATCCCCTCACCCTCTCTTCTCCTTTTCTTCCTCTCTCTCTTTCATTATCTCCCCCTATCCCCTCACCCTCTGTTCGTCTTTCTTTTTTCCTCTCATGCTCATTTTGTCCAGCTAGCCAATTAACAAGGGAGCAGGCGACTAATGAGTTGTCTCTGGTGGGCAAACAAACGCTGTCCGGGGCGGGGGGTTCAGAATGGCGATGCGCACGAAAGAGAAGAGAGGATTGTGAGAAATAGAGAGGACGGAAGACAAGATATAGAGAGGACAGAGGACGAGAAATAGAGAGGACAGCAGAAGACAAGAAATAGAGAGGACAGAGGACGAGAAATAGATATAGAAAGAACAAAAGATGATAAATATAGAGAACAGAGGACGAGAGACAAAATAAGAAGTAGGAAGAGGGAAGAAAATAATAAGTTGAGAAATAAAGAGAAAATAGGAATATAGAGAGGATAGCAATATAGAGAAGAGAGGAATATATAGAGAAGAGAGGAATATAGAGAGGAGAGGAATATAGAGAGGAGAGGAATCTGTAAGGGAAGAATAGGAAAACAGTAGGAATATTGAGGAGAAGCGTATGGAGAGGAGAAACCAGCCTGTCCGCTCTCTCAGGACCTATCACCAGGACATTGTCAACCCAGACAATAGCCTTATCGGACTTCTATTCACCACAGTCTGATGAACTGGGAGGGCTGGAGGGAATGGGAGCAGGGACAGGGTGATACGGAAAGAGTTAGAGGGGGAAGGAAAGAGCATGTTCTTGCACCAGCCTACTAAATGTCAGCCACGGGGCCAGGGGACCAGACTTCACCCTATAGATGTACATGACTGACATATAATGATGGGAAAATGCTAAAACTCCATGTCAGACCCACCTTCAGAAGGGGACAACCAGGAGACCATGTCAGAAGGTGACAACCAGGAACCTGCTCTATGTGAGACCACGTCAGAAGGTGACAACCAGGAACCTGCTCTATGTTAGACCACGTCAGAAGGTGACAACCAGGAACCTGCTCTATGTGAGACCACGTCAGAAGGTGACAACCAGGAACCTGCTCTATGTGAGACCATGTCAGAAGGTGACAACCAGGAACCTGCTCTATGTGAGACCATGTCAGAAGAGGACAACCAGGAACCTGCTCTATGTGAGACCATGTCAGAAGGTGACAACCAGGAACCTGCTCTGAGTGAGACCACGTCAGAAGAGGACAACCAGGAACCTGCCCTATGTGAGACCATGTCAGAAGGTGACAACCAGGAACCTGCTCTATGTGAGACCACGTCAGAAGAGGACAACCAGGAACCTGCTCTATGTGAGACCATGTCAGAAGGGGACAACCAGGAACCTGCTCTATGTGAGACCATGTCAGAAGGTGACAACCAGGAACCTGCTCTATGTGAGACCACGTCAGAAGGTGACAACCAGGAACCTACTCTATGTGAGACCACGTCAGAAGGTGACAACCAGGAACCTGCTCTGTGTGAGACCACGTCAGAAGGTGACAACCAGGAACCTGCTCTATGTGAGACCACGTCAGAAGGTGACAACCAGGAACCTGCTCTATGTGAGACCACGTCAGAAGGTGACAACCAGGAACCTGCTCTATGTGAGACCACGTCAGAAGGTGACAACCAGGAACCTGCTCTATGTGAGACCATGTCAGAAGGGGACAACCAGGAACCTGCTCTATGTGAGACCATGTCAGAAGGTGACAACCAGGAACCTGCTCTATGTGAGACCACGTCAGAAGGTGACAACCAGGAACCTACTCTATGTGAGACCACGTCAGAAGGTGACAACCAGGAACCTGCCCTATGTGAGACCATGTCAGAAGGTGACAACCAGGAACCTGCTCTATGTGAGACCACGTCAGAAGAGGACAACCAGGAACCTGCCCTATGTGAGACCATGTCAGAAGGTGACAACCAGGAACCTGCTCTATGTGAGACCACATCAGAAGGTGACAACCAGGAACCTGCTCTATGTGAGACCACGTCAGAAGGTGACAACCAGGAACCTGCTCTATGTGAGACCATGTCAGAAGGTGACAACCAGGAACCTGCTGTATGTGAGACCACGTCAGAAGGTGACAACCAGGAACCTGCTCTATGTGAGACCACATCAGAAGGTGACAACCAGGAACCTGCTCTATGTGAGACCACGTCAGAAGGTGACAACCGGGAACCTGCTCTATGTGAAACCACGTCAGAAGGTGACAACCAGGAACCTGCTCTATAAGAGACCATGTCAGAAGGTGACAACCCGGAACCTGCTCTATGTGAGACCACGTCAGAAGGTGACAACCAGGAACCTGCTCTATGTGAGACCACGTCAGAAGGTGACAACCAGGAACCTGCTCTATGTGAGACCATGTCAGAAGGTCAGAATGTCTTTTTTTTTCATCCTCTGCGTTTCTTTATTTTTATCCCAAGTAATTAGACTGTAGACCGGGTGGGTGCTGGGACTGAAGAGGTTAACTCTACCTACCCTACTGAGAGAAAGAGAGAGAAAGGAGTGAGATGGATAGGGAGGAGAACACACACAGAGAGAAGGAGAGACCGGGAACTAGGAGAAGACTGAAGGAGGAGGTGACAAGGAGGGTAAAACCTGAAAGGAGTGTCCAGGATACGAACCAATTATATTGCAGAAACCCAAACAGGGGCATAAATAAAGGATGAGAGTTGGGCGGGGCAGTTAAATGAAGTGGGGGTCATAGGAGCAAGAGTGGGTGCCCACTGGGAAACAAATGAAGGTTTCCAGCAGGAGAGGCCACCCACAGAAAGACATGCCTAACAAAGGTGCCTCTGTCTGGGCTTCCCTCTTCCTAAGACCTCCTTGAGAGACTGGGGGACCATTAGCAAGCTGCAAGACCCAGGGTCTATTGAAGTGCACACACACACGTGCATGCACAGGCACACACACACACACACACACACACACACACACACACAGGCATGTACATGCACACACACACACACACACACACAGGCATGCACACGCATAGCGCACATACACACAGGCACCCACACACACACAGGCATGTACACGCACACACACACACACACACACACACACAAACCCTCACACACACACAGGCTTGCACACGCACACGCGCACATACACGCACACACACAAACACACACACACAAACACACACACACACACAAACAGCACTGTTAATTAAACCTCAGATTAGCCAGCCAATTATTACCTCACGTCTACTAATTACAAATAATTTAGAGCACTTCCCAAATTGGGTGTACTTGCACTGCCTTGTTAAATAATAAACACCACGAAAAACCCACACCTCTGACAGGAGTAAAGTGTAAGAAAAATAACCGATGAGCGAGACATCTCCCATCCAGAACAAATTGCGTTAGATTTGACTTCTGTGTTTCAGAGTGAGGAATGTCACCCACAGTCCTCCGGTGACAGTTTCCATTGTGAATGAGGGCTATTAGGGGCTGGACAGTGATTTGGACAGACCATAATAAGAACAGCTAGCCTGGAAACATGCCAATTAGTAGGTTACCACGAGAACCAGAGATCATCATCACAATGGACCTCCCAAACAGTCGTACTGAACTCCCCGTGACATCCCAAGGGTGGATGACGGAGACAGGGATGGAGAGGGAGAGACAAGAACGGGTTGAGGTGGAGTAGGAGAGACGGAGACAGGGATGGAGAGGGAGAGACAAGAACGGGTTGAGGTGGAGTAGGAGAGACGGAGACAGGGATGGAGAGGGAGAGACAAGAACGGGTTGAGGTGGAGTAGGAGAGACGGAGACAGGGATGGAGAGGGAGAGACAAGAACGGGTTGAGGTGGAGTAGGAGAGATGGAGACAGGGATGGAGAGGGAGAGAGAGGAGAGGGAGGGACGAAGGCCTGAAAGAGAGAGTTACAGTATGAAAGTGTGGAGAGAACGAGGACGTTACTCCAAGACATGGCTCAGAAGTAACGTAACCTTCTCTCCCTCTTCAACGTCCTTTATCTTCCATTACTCTCTCATTTTCTGTCTCTTTAACTCCCTCTCCTTTTCTCTGTCTCCTAGTTTCTCTCCCTTTTTTTTCTCTCTCTCTCTCTCTCTCTCTCTCTCGCTCACTGTTCTCTCTCCGTCCATCTCTTTCCCACACTACATCACTTTCCTCTTCCTTCCATCTCTCCAGACCACTTTTGCCTGCTCCATCTCTCTCTTCTTCCATCTTGCTCTAATTCTGTTTTGGTTCTTGGTAAGGTAATGGGTAAAAGTGTGTGTGTGTGTGTGTGTGTGTGTGTGTGTGTGTGTGTGTGTGTGTGTGTGTGTGTGTGTGTGTGCGTTTGGTAGAGTTCAGACCCAGGTGAAAGACATTATAAACACCGGTTCATCCCTAGGGGAAATATAATCCTGACACTCTCCAGCACAAACTGGTCCTTCACTACCGTTTCTCAGTTTCCTCCAGTGACATCAGGGCTGTGTCTGTCATCAACTTCATCATGTCCATCACAACAACACGAAGACACAGACACCTGCCTAGGAGTGTGTTCATATAACCACACCTCCTCCCACCTCCTCTCCCTTGTCTTTCCCCATCACCTCTCCTCTGAAATCCCTCATCTCTCCGTTTAACCCCTTCCCCCCCACTCTCTGCCCCCCCTACCCATCATCTCCTTACCCCCCCCCACGGGAATCCGTGTCATCATTTTAATTAATTTCTAATCAGGCGACAGTAAACTAATCAAGGGAGCTTTTAAACAATAACAGCTCTGTCTGACTGCTCGGTCCTCATGTCTACGCCAACACACACACGCACGCATGCTCACACACACACACACACACACAGAAGAAAATGCGTGAAGGATAACAGATACACACCTTATTTACACACAGTGTGTGTGTGTGTGTCTGTGTGTGTGTGTGTGTGGCTTACGGTCTACTCCGTACTGTGTATGATGTTCAAGACTAATGAATGAATCAATAGGGAAGGTTTAGATATTGAATTGAATTAATTGAATTTAAATGTGACAGACTGCTCAGGAGGTAAAGGGACAGAATGGACACGGGTCACCGTGGAAACGGTTTGCATTACTACGCCGTGAGGATGGAACATGGAAACGCAGAATTATCTGCCACCGGCCAGATCCTGCCGAGGCGCTGTGAAGACACACCGTGGTCGAGAGAAAATAGAGAGGAGAGAAAAATCAATAATAGAGCATGAAAGAGAGAATGAGAGACGTGGAGGGTGAGAGTCTTGTGGGGGTGATCTATCAAGACAAGAAGAGTGCTACCATGTCCTACACAGGGGGCAAAACACAGTCACCTCTAAAAAGTATTATCGAAAACGATTAGGGGTGTAGAGAGTTACAGAACCTGGTTGTATCTGCGGGTCTCCACATCTACAATCAGACAACACCTCAGGTCACCTGCCCTCAGATATCCAGCCTACTCCAGACACTTTTAGAATAAACACTTTCACTGGTATTCATTAGTAGAAATGTTTACAGAAACAAATATAAAAGGAAACTTGAACAGTCAAACACTTTCATCACTCCTGAGTCCAGAAACAACAGCTGAACCTCGTTTCACCAGAACCTGCCCAGAGTTCGTCCAGAACCTGCCCAGAGTTCGTCCAGAACCTGCCCAGAGTTTGTCCAGAACCTGCCCAGATTTTGTCCAGAACCTTCCCAGAGTTTGTCCAGAACCTTCCCAGAGTTTGTCCAGAACCTTCCCAGAGTTTGTCCAGAACCTTCCCAGAGTTTGTCCAGAACCTGCCCAGAGTTTGTCCAGAACCTTCCCAGAGTTTGTCCAGAACCTGCCCAGAGTTTGTCCAGAGTCTGTTTTGCCTTTTGTTCTTGGGTGCTAAATAATCACAACCCACCGTTTCCCTGAAATGGAATTAGGAATCCGAAGGAGGGAATCTGCCACGTGCCCATAATATGTCAAACAAACAAAGGGAGAAAAAGCGGGAGAGAGAGGTTTTAGAAGGAGAAAGAAAGTGTCACATCATCAGAATGGTTTGTGTAAGTCTGGTGGCGGGGTAGGGGGGTAGTGGGGGGAAGGGGGCGAAGATAGGGTGGAGGAATTTAAGCGGAGAGGCGGTACATCCAGGAAAATAAACAGCCCTCGGGGCAATCGACGAGAGAGAAAGAATTAGAGAGAGAATGAAGATATAAGGAGATATGGGCAGGAAGTGGGAGACTGAGGTTATAAGGGAGGAAGAGAAAGGAGGAGAGGAAAGACAGTAAGAAAGATAATTGCATCTGGGAAACTGACCAAGGATTCCCTGCTTCTCAGATATGTGAATTATAACTGGTCTTAACAGCAGAGCAAAAATACACTTTACAGGCCTATATGGGCGGGGGAGGAAGGAGGTGGCAGGAGGTGGCACTGGAGCCCGGGGGCCGACGTTCAGCTTATTTCTCCTCCATCCTCAGCTGGAGTGAGTGTTGAGCTGCCTCCGGGGCCCCAGCATGGCACATCCTCAAATGTAACAGTTGTACTCTAATAAATGGAAAACCATTTGTACAGTCTGGGTGACTGGGTGCCCTCCAGCACAACGCCTCAAACAGAGACACATTGATTAGTGAGGCCTCACAATAACTACCAGTGCTGAAGAAGGCTGGTTCTCCTTTGGGCCAGGATTAGGGATCTTTTCTCTCTGAAAACGATGAGGCGTGGAACCGAACAATGATCCATCACACTTACAAATGACCATGACGACGTCGTGCTGAACCATAAATCACTTCTGAATGTGGGACATGCAAAATATTAATTAATGACATATGTGAGTGCTATGACTGGTGATGACATATGTGAGTACTATGACTGGTAATGACATATGTGAGTACTGTGACTGGTGATGACATATGTGAGTACTGTGACTGGTAATGACATATGTGAGTACTGTGACTGGTGATGACATATGTGAGTACTGTGACTGGTGATGACATATGTGAGTACTGTGACTGGTGATGACATATGTGAGTACTGTGACTGGTAATGACATATGTGAGTACTGTGACTGGTAATGACATATGTGAGTGCTATGACTGGTGATGACATATGTGAGTACTGTGACTGGTGATGACATATGTGAGTACTGTGACTGGTAATGACATATGTGAGTACTGTGACTGGTAATGACATATGTGAGTACTGTGACTGGTAATGACATATGTGAGTACTGTGACTGGTGATGACATATGTGAGTGCTATGACTGGTGATGACATATGTGAGTACTGTGACTGGTGATGACATATGTGAGTACTGTGACTGGTGATGACATATGTGAGTGCTATGACTGGTGATGACATATGTGAGTACTGTGACTGGTGATGATATATGTGAGTACTGTGACTGGTAATGACATATGTGAGTACTGTGACTGGTAATGACATATGTGAGTACTGTGACTGGTAATGACATATGTGAGTGCTATGACTGGTGATGACATATGTGAGTACTGTGACTGGTGATGACATATGTGAGTACTGTGACTGGTAATGACATATGTGAGTACTGTGACTGGTAATGACATATGTGAGTACTGTGACTGGTAATGACATATGTGAGTACTGTGACTGGTAATGACATATGTGAGTGCTATGACTGGTGATGACATATGTGAGTACTGTGACTGGTGATGACATATGTGAGTACTGTGACTGGTAATGACATATGTGAGTACTATGACTGGTGATGACATATGTGAGTACTGTGACTGGTGATGACATATGTGAGTGCTATGACTGGTGATGACATATGTGAGTACTGTGACTGGTAATGACATATGTGAGTACTGTGACTGGTGATGACATATGTGAGTACTGTGACTGGTGATGACATATGTGAGTACTGTGACTGGTGATGACATATGTGAGTACTGTGACTGGTAATGACATATGTGAGTACTGTGACTGGTAATGACATATGTGAGTACTGTGACTGGTAATGACATATGTGAGTACTGTGACTGGTGATGACATATGTGAGTACTGTGACTGGGGATGACATATGTGAGTACTGTGACTGGTAATGACATATGTGAGTGCTATGACTGGTGATGACATATGTGAGTACTGTGACTGGTGATGACATATGTGAGTACTGTGACTGGTGATGACATATGTGAGTGCTATGACTGGTGATGACATATGTGAGTGCTATGACTGGTGATGACATATGTGAGTACTGTGACTGGTAATGACATATGTGAGTACTATGACTGGTAATGAGATATGTGAGTACTGTGACTGGTAATGACATATGTGAGTACTATGACTGGTAATGACATATGTGAGTACTGTGACTGGTAATGACATATGTGAGTACTGTGACTGGTGATGACATATGTGAGTACTGTGACTGGTGATGACATATGTGAGTGCTATGACTGGTGATGACATATGTGAGTACTGTGACTGGTAATGACATATGTGAGTACTGTGACTGGTAATGACATATGTGAGTACTGTGACTGGTGATGACATATGTGAGTACTGTGACTGGGGATGACATATGTGAGTACTGTGACTGGTAATGACATATGTGAGTGCTATGACTGGTGATGACATATGTGAGTACTGTGACTGGTGATGACATATGTGAGTACTGTGACTGGTGATGACATATGTGAGTGCTATGACTGGTGATGACATATGTGAGTGCTATGACTGGTGATGACATATGTGAGTACTGTGACTGGTAATGACATATGTGAGTACTATGACTGGTAATGACATATGTGAGTACTGTGACTGGTAATGACATATGTGAGTACTATGACTGGTAATGACATATGTGAGTACTGTGACTGGTGATGACATATGTGAGTACTGTGACTGGTGATGACATATGTGAGTGCTATGACTGGTGATGACATATGTGAGTACTGTGACTGGTAATGACATATGTGAGTACTGT
Source organism: Dallia pectoralis (assembly GCA_029465975.1). Classification (NCBI taxonomy): domain Eukaryota; kingdom Metazoa; phylum Chordata; class Actinopteri; order Esociformes; family Umbridae; genus Dallia; species Dallia pectoralis. The sequence continues at coordinate 24,238,417 of CM055731.1, read as the reverse complement.
GACTGGTGATGACATATGTGAGTACTGTGACTGGTAATGACATATGTGAGTACTGTGACTGGTGATGACATATGTGAGTACTGTGACTGGTGATGACATATGTGAGTGCTATGACTGGTGATGACATATGTGAGTACTGTGACTGGTAATGACATATGTGAGTACTGTGACTGGTAATGACATATGTGAGTACTGTGACTGGTGATGACATATGTGAGTACTGTGACTGGGGATGACATATGTGAGTACTGTGACTGGTAATGACATATGTGAGTGCTATGACTGGTGATGACATATGTGAGTACTGTGACTGGTGATGACATATGTGAGTACTGTGACTGGTGATGACATATGTGAGTGCTATGACTGGTGATGACATATGTGAGTGCTATGACTGGTGATGACATATGTGAGTACTGTGACTGGTAATGACATATGTGAGTACTATGACTGGTAATGACATATGTGAGTACTGTGACTGGTAATGACATATGTGAGTACTATGACTGGTAATGACATATGTGAGTACTGTGACTGGTGATGACATATGTGAGTACTGTGACTGGTGATGACATATGTGAGTGCTATGACTGGTGATGACATATGTGAGTACTGTGACTGGTAATGACATATGTGAGTACTGTGACTGGTGATGACATATGTGAGTACTGTGACTGGTAATGACATATGTGAGTACTGTGACTGGTGATGACATATGTGAGTACTGTGACTGGTGATGACATATGTGAGTACTGTGACTGGTAATGACATATGTGAGTACTGTGACTGGTAATGACATATGTGAGTACTGTGACTGGTAAAGACATTTCTGTGATGACTCAAAGCATTCCTTATCCCTTATTAAGTACAAAACAAAACAAAAACATCTCCTCAAACACATTAAGGTCTACTGGATATGGCTCTCTTAACACACATACACACACATACACACACACTTAATCATTATTCAATTATTGTCATCTTTATTTTTCAGATAAAAAATCCACCCTTAATTGAATATTTTGCTTAATAAAGCGTCAGATAATTGGAAGGCGAACAGAAAGGACCAAAGGCCTATGTGGGGCAGAGATTGTATTAAGATCTGAGTTTGAGGCCGTGTTGAGGCCACACAATGCTCACCCCTAACCTTCTACCGGGCTGACGGAAGAATGGAGAATGTTCTAGGTCATCCATTACTCTGATGATGGTATTATTCTAGAGGCGTCATACTCCGCTGGCATGATTTCATTACATGATTCACAGTTCATGTAGAGCTTAATTAGATTTCTCTCCTCAATAATTACGGAGGAAACCAAACAGTTTCATTTCAGAGAAATTTCGCGGGCAGTATTAGAATCACGACGGTGGATTGTGTGCGTGTGTTATTTCTGAACGTAATTCGATGCAGCAGGAGGGAGAATTAGTTTCTTATCCCGTAAACAGAGCTTGTTTGTGGCTATTCTCTGTCGAATTAGAAGTCTTTAATTTCATTTCTATAGCTGGCATTTTGACCACCTGTCCTCTGGGCACCTCAGAAGGCCACTCCAGAGAACGTCTGGGTTACTGGCAGTCACTCAGCCATACACACACACACACACACAGACACAGACACAGACACAGACACAGACACAGACACAGACACAGACACAGACACAGACACAGACACAGACACACAGACACACAGACACACAGACACACAGACACACAGACACACAGACACACAGACACAGACACAGACACAGACACAGACACAGACACAGACACAGACACAGACACACAGACACACAGACACACAGACACAGACACAGACACAGACACAGACACAGACACACACACACACACACACACACACACACACACACACACTGTTAGCTGGATTAGGGTAATGAATATCATCCCATTTAAATGTGATCCTCTCTCCTCTGTGTCTTCTCCACACGGCCGGCCCGACACACACACACACACACACACACACACACACACACACACACACACAGAACACTAGGAATGTTTTGACCCGTCACTCACACGCACACACACACACACATACACACAACTACCGCCACTGCCCGTGCTGCTAAATTGTAGTTTGAGAGCGGACGGGGGAGGACTGGGGAGGGCTGTGAGAGAGACAGGGTGAGGTACAGAGGGAGGTACGGGGGTTGGGGGGGGCGTGATGGTGGGCTCAGGGGACTGGGTACAATGGAGTGTACGGCTGACCAGCGTTCAGGTGAAATTGAATTGGAAATCTTCCATGGCTGGTTAGCATGACAATGGGACCCGTGGCTTTAGACAATGACTGCTTCTCTAATGCCCAAAATCAATCTCTCCTCGGGTCTGGAGCTATTGTCCTCCTCCACCATACAGGTGTTCCTTCAATGGTCCTTAATCAAAAGTGTCAAAACATAGTTAGGACTTATCTCTCCTCCTGCGCAGCTGGGAAAGAGGGGGAAAGAGAGAAAGACGGAGTAAAATAACAGAGGGAGAGAAATTAGAGAAAGGCGAAAGCTAGAGAGAAAATACAGAAAGAGTACGGAAAAAGGAGAGGAGAGGAAGAGAAACTTCACTGACTTCCGTGGAAATATTTGTGCGTGTAATTCATCAGCCTGTGTGTTTATTTATATATGTTTGTGTGTGTGGGTGTGTGTGTGTGGTGTGCGTGTGTATATATGTGTGTTCGTTTGTGTGTGTTGTGTGTGTGTGTGTGTGTATATATGTGTGTGTGTGTGTGTGTGTGTGTGTGTGTATATATGTCAGCCTGAGTGTATATATGTTTGCTCGGACAAACCGACTAGCCGACAACTTGTGCACAACGACGCCACATGTAACATCCAATGTCCTCTGGGCATTTTTAGAACAGACGTAAACATACACAGCTATTTCGGCCATTTGGCTTTAGGTACTATTTTGCTGAGTGAAGATTGTAAGAGGAACTCTGTGACAAATGACTTTAGATAAGACAGACTGAGGGACTGGGGCCTTAACAAGTCAGCCTTTTCACTGGCCTATTACGGCACCTACATTACACCTGTCAGAGGCAATTAAATAAATGGCATGGGCAAAAAACATCACCCACCCAAAGTAGTCAAGACCCAAACCCTGTGGTGTCTGAGACACTGTGTGTGACGCAAACACCAACACAAACAACCCGATACACACTCCCCAAAAACCCTACAGGCGTTTCTGTAGCAGCAACCTATTTCCCTGGTTGGGTCACATGATCACTTACTATATTGATAGTCTGCTAGCTGCGGCCACCAACTGGTGCTATTTACCCGGACCTTCCAACTGTCTCTCTGACCTGTCCAACACTCCCACACTCACATACAAATCAGTTGATTAAAAATCACTTAGTGCCACCGACATATAAAGCTGTCAGTCTCACGGGTTGCCCAGGGGAGAGGAGGCGCAGAGGAGGAGGAGACAGGCGAGTGAGACGGAGCGGAGGATGTGGAGGGAATGAAAGAAGAGAGGAGTGGATGAGGGCGACAGGGAGAGAGGAGGAGAGGGTGAGTAAAACAAACAGAGAAAGAGAATGTGAGTAGAATCTGGTAAAACCAATGTGTCTACAACCCGTGTCACCCCATAATGTCAGTTACATGGTCCACAGACACCACAGACAGACAGAGACCGACAGACAGAGACACCACAGACAGACAGAGACACCACAGACAGACAGACAGAGACACCACAGACAGACAGAGACCGACAGACAGAGACACCACAGACAGACAGAGACCGACAGACAGACAGACAGAGACACCACAGACAGACAGAGACACCACAGACAGACAGAGACACCACAGACAGACAGAGACACCACAGACAGACAGAGACACCACACACAGACAGAGACACCACAGACAGACAGAGACACCACAGACAGACAGACAGAGACACCACAGACAGACAGAGACACCACAGACAGACAGACAGAGACACCACAGACAGACAGAGACACCACAGACAGACAGAGACACCACAGACAGACAGACAGACAGAGACACCACAGACAGACAGACAGACAGAGACACCACAGACAGACAGAGACACCACAGACAGACAGACAGAGACACCACAGACAGACAGAGACACCACAGACAGACAGCAGCTGCTTCTAACAGAGGTGAGGCATTATACCAATAACGGACTCCTGCTCGTCACAAACAGATGGGCTTTATTCAAACACACACACGCGCGCACACACACTATATGCTCTAGTCCACAGCTCTAGTCCACAGCTCTAGTCCACAGCTCTAGTCCACAGTTCTAGTCCACAGCTCTAGTCCACAGCTCTAGTCCACAGCTCTAGTCCACAGCTCTAGTTCACAGCTTTAGTCCACAGCTCTAGTCCACAGCTCTAGTCCACAGCTCTAGTCCACAGCTCTAGTTCACAGTTTTAGTGGAAAGTTCTATTCCAGAACTCTAGTCCACAACTCTAGTCCACAGCTCCAGTCCACAGCTCTAGTTCACAGCTCCAGTCCACAGCTCTAGTCCACAGCTCTAGTCCACAGCTCTAGTCCACAGCTCTAGTCCACAGCTCTAGTCCACAGCTCTAGTTCACAGTTTTAGTCGACAGTTCTAGTCCAGAACTCTAGTCCACAACTCTAGTCCACAGCTCCAGTCCACAGCTCTAGTCCACAGCTCCAGTCCACAGCTCTAGTCCACAGCTCTAGTCCACAGCTCTAGTCCACAGCTCTAGTCCACAGCTCTAGTCCACAGCTCTAGTTCACAACTCTAGTCCACAGCTCTAGTCCACAGCTCTAGTCCACAACTCTAGTCCACAACTCTAGTCCACAACTCTAGTCCACAACTCCAGTCCACAGCTCTAGTTCACAGCTCCAGACCACAGCTCTAGACCACAGCTCTAGTTCACAGCTCTATTTTCTGCTCGACTGCTCATGCGACGACTGCATACTTTTTAGTAGAAACACCACGATGACTTTGGAGGACAACAATCTAGAGGGAATTACAGGTAGGTTTGTGTAGGATGCATGGAGTTTGAATACCTAGTGTCAAGGTGGCCTGTCCACTAGAGATTAGGATCAGGTTCAGAGAGAAGTGACCTTGGACCAACGTCTAACCAAAAGTCGTTCCCCCGGGAAACCACAGGTTAACAGTCCTCGGGGCGGGTGGGTGGGTGTATAGTGTGTCTGGTAATCTGCTGTTTGAACATTACTGACAGACCTCTTCAGATCCCTCAGAAGATGAGGAGGAGTCTACAGACACTTAGACAGATCACACACACACACACCTCAAGGCCCCCCTTCTTCTTCTGTGACCTTTAACCTTTGACACAAACTCCACCCCAGACTCCATTATCTTCTCAGTCTTCACCTGGTTCTTTAACTTCTTTAACTTTGACTTCCACCGCCACATTCACTCTGAGGTGACGGGAGAGTTTGTGAGGTGACTAGCGTGATATCAGTGAAGTCTGCCGCGTGTTTCTCTGTTTAAACAACGTAACACAAATTCAAAATGACAAAACGGGGCAACGGGTTTGGGCTGTTTGCTCAGCAATTTATTTTTAGGGAAATGGAAGTTTGTAGGTGAAGTGTACGTGCCGTCGTCTATGATTGGTCAGCAGGAGGACTGAGCGCTGTGGGCGGGGTTTATGTTGTTATTCAATGAGACATGAGAGGGGGCTTCACCAGCTATGATGACATTAATTTGTGGTTTCTTGATGCATGTTATAATAATTTTGAATATTTTAATAATTGAATTTCTCTTGAGGATTTGTAAATAGCTGTGTTATTGTCATGGTGAATGAATGTACCCCTGAGGAAACCCTGTTTCAAGGTGGGAGGGATGGAAGGAAAGAACGGAAGATAGATAAAGTGGGTGAGAAAGGGAGTGAGAAAGGGAGTGAGAAAGGGAGTAAGAAAGGGAGAAAAAGTGATTGACAGGTGGAGGGGAGACCCACTGAAAGAGAGGACGGATAAAACAGAGAAAGACATAGAAGGAATGAAACAAAGGCAGAAAAAGGGAGTTAGAGAGAGATAGGACATCCTATTGTGAAAGAAAACCCAATGAACATGGAGCTCCCCTGGGTCAGAAAGTAATGTCCTCTGTCACACAGGATCAGGGTCAGTAGAGAGACAAAAAGGTCACCTGACCGGAGAAACAGAGAGAGGAGAACAGCTACAGAGGTTAAAAGGAGCCCAGAGAAATGCTATTAGTCGTTTGAATAAAATGTGATGAGACAGAACCTCTGAATAGAACACAACAAGGACACACAGACTGGCATGTCACTGGGGGACGTCCAGACTGTCTTAGCGGACACACACATGAAGTTCTGTCACCTCTGAGGGGGCGTGTTTTAGCATGCCCCACCCACAGCCTGTCCCTGCTCATCTGAGGGGGGCGTGTCTTAGCAACGACCCTCACATAACATTCAGGAGCACATTTTTGCAGTTCAGTGGTTTTTTGCATGAACATGCTAATGCGAAATAATATAGACTAATCCAACAGAAATGCACCGGGAGAACACGGCTGATTGGTTGAGGATTACAGGTCAGAACACGGCTGATTGGTTGAGGACTACAGGTCAGAAAACTTCTGATTGGTTGAGGACTATAGGTCAGAAAACTTCTGATTGGTTGAGGACTACAGGTCAGAACACGGCTGATTGGATTGAGGACTACAGGTCAGAACATGGCTGATCGTTCTGGATCACTGGTCAGAACACGGCTGATTGGTTGAGGATTACAGGTCAGAACCCCACTGATTGGTTGAGGACTACAGGTCAGAACACGGCTGATTGGTTATGGACGACAGGTCAGAAAACGGTTGATTGGTTGTTGTTTAGGGTTCTGTACACGTCGATTGGGTTCTAGACAGCAGGAGACTAATGTTGATATCTAGTCAGTAACTAGCATCACATCACGCGTTCCTCAGGTGTGCTGTGGACATGTGAGTAAAGATCAAAATGTCACCCTACGTGGATCTGCTGTGGTGGTTGGTGAATTGGTTCAGGAGATCCTGTCAGATTCTTTATGAACCTCACCCCCTCTGAAAGCACACAGAGTTCACAACAGAGTGGACGAGGCGATAGGACACATTAAGGCGTAACCTTGATTTCCTCAGACGATTGGATGATGGTGTTCTCCTCTGAAGATGTGGGAACCACAGCACGGTCCTTTGTGGAACGTTCAAAGCTAGCTTGCTCCAGCGTACCCTTCGCCTGACATTACCCATTTAGCTGAGATAGGAGTAGGTGGAGTAGGAAAAGGACAAGAGTAGGAAAAGGACGAGGAAGAAGACAGAAGGACAGTGGGTGTTGGTGAGGGTGGTAGAAGGCTGTCCCTAAATACTGATCTGTGTATCACCAGTCACTGAGATCAACTCACAAGAGTGTAAAAGCACCAATCTACCGTAAATTGTTCATGACTTATTCCAATTTTATTGACGACTTTTCTGGCTTAATAACGTCTCCTTAAATTTCCAAACAACATTCCTGGAAAGCTGAACGATTGTCATCAAAAGCCTTCTCACATAGGGGTTTCTCTCATCCAGGGGCGTTGTAACCGCGTGAATGGAGAACCGGAGTGGTTCCAGTGACTGATGTTACAGACATGTTACCGTAATTGTACAGACATGTTACAGACATGTTACCGTAATTGTAAAGACATGTTACAGACATGTTACCGTAATTGTACAGACATGTTACAGACATGTTATAGACTTCCTGTCACGACAGCCAGAGGCCAAGACATTGTCTGAGGCCAACTCAGAACAAACCTCCCGACGAATTTATTCCGATA
>CM055731.1:24225654-24228154 GCA_029465975.1 Dallia pectoralis | reverse complement strand
GGGGAGAGGGGAGAGGGGGAGGGGAGAGAGAGGGGGAGAGAGGGGGAGAGGGGAGAGAGAGGGGGAGGGAGAGAGAGGGGGAGAGAGGGGGAGAGGGGGAGAGAGGGGGAGAGAGGGAGAGAGAGAGGGAGGAGAGGGAGGGAGAGGGGGAGAGGGGAGAGAGAGGGGGAGAGAGGGGGTGAGGGGAGAGAGAGGGGGAGAGGGGAGAGAGGGGAGAGAGGGAGAGAGGGGAGAGAGGGGGAGAGGGGGAGAGGGGGAGGGGAGAGAGGAGGGAGAGAGGGGGAGGGAGAGAGAGAGGGGAGGAGAGGGAGGGAGAGAGGGGGGAGAGGGAGAGAGAGGGGGAGAGATAGGGGAGAGAGGGGGAGGGAGAGAGGGGGAGAGGGAGGATGTAGAAAAGGATAGAGAGCTACGGTGATGAGAGAGTGAGAGGGAGACGGTGGAGAAAGGCAGTGGGATGACAAAAAGTGGAAAGGAAGAAGATATGGAAATCTTAAACTAGGGAAAGAAGAAGATATGGAAATATAAAGTAGGGAAGGAAGAGGCAGTACAGTGAAGACAGATGGGAAAAGGAAATGAAAGAAAAACAGGAATGAATGGAGGGAAATCTTAGTGGGAGAGCGATATTGAAAGAGGAGAGCATCACTGGTGCATAAGGCCCAGCTGACATTATATAGCTGGTGAGTTCATGAGTCGCTGGTGATTAGCCAGATCTTACAAATCAATGGCACATTCACATGTCCTCCTGCTCCGGCAGCCCCCAGCACATGCTAATTGGTCTATTCTGGGCTAAACATGGAAACGCTGCTTGCCACTTCAGAACAAGCTCCCGCACGCACACACGCACACACACACACACAGAAACACATGCATCCACACACACACAAACACATACACACAAACACTTGCATCCACACACACACACACACCATCTGCACATTCATACTCCTATACATATCTGCTGAGGAGAATATAAGGCATGTGTTTTTTCGAATGGATATCGCTGTGTCTGCACGAACAATAAGGACAGAATGGGATCCCACTATTGACCAATCACACGACAGAATAGGGGGAATCTAATAAAATGGACATCGCTGTGTCTGCACGAACAATAAGGACAGAATGGGATCCCACTATTGACCAATCACACGACAGAATAGGGGGAATCTAATAAAATGGACATCGCTGTGTCTGCACGAACAATAAGGACAGAATGGGATCCCACTATTGACCAATCACACGACAGAATCTGGACGGGGGGGGGATCTAATAAAATGTCAGTTTGTTGAGTGTTTTGAATAGATAATGCAACCTAATGTAAGTATTTGCTTTGTGGATCCAACAAGGCAGACCAGATAGCAGCAGCGCCACCAACATTTGAGACCAGGTACTGCATGCTGTAACACATCGTTGAACATCGTAGGAGTTAACAGTGCATTTCTGAAATTGTATTTACTTGTTTGAAATTTGATCTGAGAAATTAGTGGAGGAAAACATCTTAATTGGGCAGCCTGTGTATAGCTTTTATGTAAATGTAAATGTATCATATCTTATTATTATTAGATTAGAAATATTTTACATTTAAAACGTAAACACAGATGTTTGCAAAATATTGGCAGATGTTTTTATTGTTGGGGGCAAAACAACATCAGTTAGAACCTGGATGTGAAATATTACAGGAGCATGACAGAGTGCTTCATTGGAGAGGGAATTTTAGTCATCACACCCACACAGACACACAGACAAACAGACACACAGACACAGACACACAGACACACACACACACAGACACGCAGACACACACACACAGACACACACACTCCTCTGTAAGGTCTTCCACAGAGTGCTGGGAGCGAGAAGCAGTACTTATAGTTAAGAGGAGGACAAGAGGACAGCTGGCTAAAATACATACCGCTGCTCCCCAAATAATTGTGTGTGTGTGTGCCTGTGTGTTTGTGTGTGCCTGTGTGTGTGTGTGTGTGTGTGTGCGCATATAGCAAAGCCATTTCTATTAAACAACTATCTAGGCCTAACTATTTTTAGAGAGGATGGAAGGGGGGTGAACGGGTGAGGGGGTGAGACAGAGGGGAGGGGATGAGGGGTGAGATAGGGTGGGGATGAGTGGGTGAGACAGAGAGGGGAGGGGATGAGGGGGAGACAGAGAGGGGAGGGGATGAGGGGGGGAGAGAGAGAGGAGAGGGGATGAGGGGGAGAGAGAGAGGAGGAGAGGGGATGAGGGGGGAGAGAGAGGGGAGGGGAGATGAGTGGGGGAGACAGAGAGGGGGGCTGAGGGGGAGAGAGAGGGGGGTGAGGGGGGAGAGAGAGGAGGGGAGATGAGTGGGTGAGACAGATGGGGGATGAGGGGGAGAGAGAGGAGGGGAGATGAGTGGGTGAGACAGAGGGGTAGAATAGGCTCCTCCCACACAGTCTCCAGTACCTCTAAACCGTAGACTGTATAAAGATATGGACGTAGTATCCGTGACGTCACCCGTAGGTTTCTGAA
>CM055731.1:24208154-24220654 GCA_029465975.1 Dallia pectoralis | reverse complement strand
GACAATGTGTAAATAGTTACAGTATGAATGACCACCAGTGTAAATAAAGGTGAATATTCTGTCAGGAAACTAGTGTGTGTAGTGCAGAATAAAAGGCAGGCGCAGAGGGGGTATAACGAATTTACATCAAATGAAAACAAACCATAAACAGCAAAAAACATGCACTCGTTTTTAAATGAAATTGCCCTACACAGCAACTTATAGAATACAACAACAACAGTAACACAAAATAACACTCACCATATAAAGATGTCTTGGTCATGGAAGAGAAACAATAACCAACACTGTGCTCCAAGACCAAGTGACTTTTATAACAAAAATAATCACCCCATCCCAACTAGCTGTGACACTCTCATTGAACCAAAATGCTAAACAGGTGTCTTCAAAACTCATATAAAATATTAAAAGACCTGCAACGCCCTCCTAGCCCACTAGATGTTCTCAGCGAGCCAGGAGGTGTTACATACTCGTTACGTATGGAAAATTGTTTGCACTCCACTAGTGGCCCTCGGAAATGGGTCTCAAATTGCACCGTTTCATCTAACAGATACTAGAGTTTATCAACGTTTGAGTGGGAATTATATGCCGTTAAATGTGGACGTACATTTTGTAATCTCCGTGCCTAATCGCAATCTCTTACTTTGGTTGAAAACAGAAGATTGTTGCACACATGAACACTGTGTGCGTTCTAATCGGTGGTGTGTGTGTTTGACTGTGTGGAACAGGGTGTGTGTGTGTGTCGGTGTGTGTGTGTGTGTGGACCAGGGAGGGGGTGGTATTGCCACATGGGTACAAGTGCGCCAATTATCCCACATGGGGTTCACATGGACATGAGGCACTCAACCACACACTAAACAACTACACACACACACACACACACACACACACATACACACACACACTTAACCCACTAACTACACCGCCAAAACTCTTTCATGGGTCATTTGTCACATGAAGAGAGTGTAAATAGAGCAGTATGAATAGAGCAGTATTTTGAGGCATTTAGGGCGTGCGTGTGTGTGTGCATTTAGGGTGTGTGTTTGTGTGTGTCGGAGGGCTTCGTGGTGTGATAAGTGGTATAGAACAACTCTCAGATAAGAGTTGGCTTCCCAGGTACGTCGCCTATTCTGTCCGACTGTGCGAGTCGTGTGTCTGTAGTCATGTGACATCTCCAGTTTTAAGAGTTAAATGTGCAGCTAATGACTGTTTGGTTTGGATTAACTGGGTTCAATACCCAGTGGTCCAGCAGAGCCAGGCTCATTACACACACACACACACACACACACTCCATCGTCCAACTTTCCCTGTCATCCCCTCCTCATTCCCTCCCCCCTTCTCTCCGGCTGGATTGGGGTAATCGGGGGATAATTCGGGGGATAATCGTTCATCAAATGTCTCGGACCGCTGCCACCCTGTTTGCCCACTGCCTGATTACCAGCCTGTTGTTGCCAAACACTTCGGCTGACCGCTGGCTCTCACACACACACACACACACCCACCATACCTACTGAACGCCAGTGCCAATATTCACTCAGTAGCTTACAAATTAACACACTCACACCAACCAAGTGCGGAGAAGTTTCCGATGGTGGGTCTACCCTAGTGGTAGAATCTACAAACAACATGCATTTTATCATTCTGCCCCTACATTTCGAATATAATCATTTTGTGGTTTAACATATTGACCAACACTGCCCTCTAGCGACAGGCTTTCGTTTTCCTGCTGGAATGAGCCTACTGCAGAAATCAACAATCACCCTTTAACTCCTTTAAATCAAGGTTCAGCCTGCAATCATAAATTCCCAAATGGGGTTAAGCCGGTTATCTTCAGGTCTTGATCGTGACTAAGTTTAAAACCAAACACACATGCATACATAGCAACTTCCTGTTATCGTGGTGAGGGAGACCTACCTGAAGTCTTGCTCTGCTAACAAATCTCAACCTGAGTGTCTGTTGTCAGATTCCACCATTTATTCTCAGTGAGAGTATATTGACGCGTCACGTCATTTAGGGGTGTGCTGCCGTGAATCGTTTCATCCCGATGTTACCAAGCATATATATATATTGTCATTCTGAAGTATCCCGTTATTCCAAAGTATCCCATGGACGAGTCACTGGGAGGCTTCATTAAGTTAGTAATGACCACTGAGTTGAAGTAGACCCAGGTCCGAGAGGCTTTCTTTAGATCTCCTGATGCTTCTTGTAGCTGACTCAGTCTGCACTGATAGTTCCCACAAAGACACAGAAGTCCCAACGCACTGACAAGGGAAGACCAGCCCGGTGACGCAGACAGACAGAGAGTAAGTTCCAGTGTCCGAGAGTGTCAGAGAGAATCTGAGAGAATCCAGGAACCTGGAACACTGTCCAGCAGTACTGACCAGGTATTCGCAACCGTTTTACACACACTACTTAAGCCACTCCCTTTCTCACTTGTCCCTTTTGCCATATCACGTCACCCTCACCTTCTGTCAAATCACACCCTGTCAACTTCACCTTCTGTCACATCACTCTGTCACCCTCACCTTCTGTCACATCACTCTGTCACCCTCACCTTCTGTCACATCACTCCGTCACCCTCACCTTCTGTCACATCACTCCATCACCCTCACCTTCTGTCACATCACTCCATCACCCTCACCTTCTGTCACATCACTCCATCACCCTCACCTTCTGTCACATCACTCCATCACCCTCACCTTCTGTCACATCACTCCATCACCCTCACCTTCTGTCACATCACTCCATCACCCTCACCTTCTGTCACATCACTCCATCACCCTCACCTTCTGTCACATCACTCCATCACCCTCACCTTCTGTCACATCACTCCGTCACCCTCACCTTCTGTCACATCACTCCATCACCCTCACCTTCTGTCACATCACTCCGTCACCCTCACCTTCTGTCACATCACTCCGTCACCCTCACCTTCTGTCACATCACTCCGTCACCCTCACCTTCTGGCACATCACTCCGTCACCCTCACCTTCTGTCACATCACTCCGTCTCCCTCACCTTCTGTCACATCACTCCGTCACCCTCACCTTCTGTCACATCACTCCATCACCCTCACCTTCTGTCACATCACTCCATCACCCTCACCTTCTGTCACATCACTCCATCACCCTCACCTTCTGTCACATCACTCCGTCACCCTCACCTTCTGTCACATCACTCCCTCACCTTCTGTCACATCACTCCATCACCCTCACCTTCTGTCACATCACTCCATCACCCTCACCTTCTGTCACATCACTCCATCACCCTCACCTTCTGTCACATCACTCCATCACCCTCACCTTCTGTCACCCTCATCACTCCATCACCCTCACCTTCTGTCACATCACTCCATCACCCTCACCTTCTGTCACATCACTCCATCACCCTCACCTTCTGTCACATCACTCCATCACCCTCACCTTCTGTCACATCACTCCATCACCCTCACCTTCTGTCACATCACTCCATCACCCTCACCTTCTGTCACATCACTCCATCACCCTCACCTTCTGTCACATCACTCCATCACCCTCACCTTCTGTCACATCACTCCATCACCCTCACCTTCTGTCACATCACTCCATCACCCTCACCTTCTGTCACATCACTCCATCACCCTCACCTTCTGTCACATCACTCCATCACCCTCACCTTCTGTCACATCACTCCATCACCCTCACCTTCTGTCACATCACTCCATCACCCTCACCTTCTGTCACATCACTCCATCACCCTCACCTTCTGTCACATCACTCCATCACCCTCACCTTCTGTCACATCACTCCATCACCCTCACCTTCTGTCACATCACTCCATCACCCTCACCTTCTGTCACATCACTCCATCACCCTCACCTTCTGTCACATCACTCCATCACCCTCACCTTCTGTCACATCACTCCATCACCCTCACCTTCTGTCACATCACTCCATCACCCTCACCTTCTGTCACATCACTCCATCACCCTCACCTTCTGTCACATCACTCCATCACCCTCACCTTCTGTCACATCACTCATCACCCTCACCTTCTGTTACATCACTCCGTCACCCTCACCTTCTGTCACATCACTCCATCACCCTCACCTTCTGTCACATCACTCCATCACCCTCACCTTCTGTTACATCACTCCGTCACCCTCACCTTCTGTCACATCACTCCATCACCCTCACCTTCTGTCACATCACTCCGTCACCCTCACCTTCTGTCACATCACTCCGTCACCCTCACCTTCTGTCACATCACTCCGTCACCCTCACCTTCTGTCACATCACTCCGTCACCCTCACCTTCTGTCATATCACTCCATCACCCTCACCTTCTGTCACATCGCTCCATCATCGGCTCTCCTCCTGCTCGTCTCTTGAGCTCTCCTCCTCCGCTCTTTATATACGCTCCACCAGAATTCTGCCGCGTTATTTCCGTTCCTCCTCCTCTCGGTCCGAAGCAGACTGCATATATTACCAGCCGCACAATGGTCCGTGTGCGTATTGTTTATGAATTTACCAGCGCTGCAGGCCAAACAAAAGCTATTTTCATAAGAAACCTCCATTTCATTTCAGTTCCAATTAGATAGGAGGCTAAATAATGGAAGTAGTCCTGCGTGGTCCCCTAAGGATGTCAGGGCCCATTCAGAGCCATTCAATGGGGCCTTATTGCTTTCCTTCACAAAGAGAGCATGCAGAGGAGCTTTCAGACTTAAAGACTAAAACACACAGAGCAGAAATGGCCTGGACGAGATGAGCGAATCGTGACAATAACAAATCTTTTAGGGGAAGAACGGTGTGTTTACCTATCCTACTACTCATCAATTCATCCTCTCCGGTGTGTGTGTGTGTGTGTGTGCGTGTGTGTGTGTGTATTGTTAGGCCTGGAAATTAATGACAGACAGTTGAAAGGGAGAACGGAGACGAAAAGAAGGAGCAGCTCAGTTCACAATGCATGTCAACTCTGAATGATCACTGGCCAATGAATAGTGAGGGAATGGGAGGTGGTGTATGTGTGTGTGTGTGTCTATGTGTGTGTGTGTGTGTCTATGTGTGTGTGTGTGTGTGTGTGTCTATGTGTGTGTGTGTGTGTCTATGTGTGTGTCTATGTGTGTGTGTGTGTCACTGTGTGTGTGTGTGTGTGTCACTGTGTGTGTGTGTGTCTATGTGTGTGTGTGTGTGTGTCGATGTGTGTGTGTGTGTGTCTATGTGTGTGTGTGTGTGTCTATGTGTGTGTGTGTGTCTATGTGTGTGTGTGTCTATGTGTGTGTGTATGTGTGTGTCACTGTGTGTGTCACTGTGTGTGTGAGAGTCTATGTGTGTCACTCTGTATGTGTGTGTTTATCACTGTGTGTGTCACTGTGTGTGTGTATGTCTGTGTGTGTGTGTAACTGTGTGTGTGTGTGTGTCAAAAGCAGATTTAGTAACAGCTTTGAAACCAAAATCAGCGGGAAATAGCAGAATTTGGAACTGCGATGTTCTTCCAGACCTGGCTCCATTATTGAGTTACCAGACAGCTTTTGTTGCTTTCATTTCGTGGAAGACAGATAGACAGGGAAAGGTCCCGAAAGAGAGAGGCAAATGGATAGAAAATGGATGTACAGACAGAAATTATGGGAGAGAAAAGCTATTTAACTAGGAGAACATCTATTCTAGTTCCTTCCACTGTGGCACATCGTAATGACACAAATACAATGGACCTTAACTTACATCAAACTAGTTGTCTCTGCATTAGTTTTATCCATTTGTATTTACGCAGGAACATTCAACAGAAGACAGAGAGTGAAAAAACAATGTGATGTTAAGAAAAATAATATAACTATATCAATTTCTTGCCAAAAAATATTCAAATTCACGCATCTTGTTAGTAGAAAGAATAAGTGGCCATTAAAATATGATGGTTATTGAATGACTAAACTAAGTCAATGGGATAAACAATACAATTATTGCATTGTCTGTAGCACAACAAAAGCAGATAACGCATACGAATATTCTGCAATACACAATTTCCAAACTTACAATCATTTATATTACCTTGAGTTATCGCGAGAGTTCAGTCCAGCGTGAACATGTTCGTAGTCGTCCTTTCTCGACTGTATCGCCCGAATTCCATTGTCCCACGTTACAGCGGAAGTGCGCACATTTCGGGTTCTTGCTCCCTGACTGTCACCTCAGAAGTTAAACTTGGTGGTCAATTAGCCACAACAGCCATCTTCAATCCCAGTCTCTTTATTATCTGTTAGCTTTAGCATTCTGCCTACCCTCAACCCTACCGGTTGTACCTTTCTGGCTGTATTTGACTTGGACTTGGACTATTTTATTTTGTAAATCTCCATTTAAACAAATGTATTTAATATTTATCAACATGAACAATTATAAGTTTACCCAGCACAGCCAGACGAGGACTGGTCAACCCATCAGGGAGTATTTACTAACCACTGTGTATCAACTTGTTGATGTGTGCTCTGATAATGTAACATGTAAATGGTAAATGGACTGCATTTATATAGCGCATTTCACAGACCCAGGGGCCACCAATGCGCTTTACATATTGCCTCACAATTCACCCATTCACTCACACATTCATACAACGACAGCGACGGCAGCCATGTAAGGCGCCATCCAGCTCATCGGGAGCAGTGGGGTTAGGTGTCTTGCTCATGGACACCTCGACACTTTGTCAGGTGGAACCGGGGATTGAACCACCAACCTTCCGGTTTGTAGACAACCTACATGAACCACCGAGCCACTGTCGCCCCACGTCGCGTCCATGTACTGTAATCGCTCCTGAGTGACTCCTGATAATGAAACAGATCAGAGCCTGGCGACTCCGGATGAGCCGGGCGACTCCGGATGAGCCGGGCGACTGAGGCTATGAAACACTGAAACTGGTTCTAGACTCAGAGATACAGACACATGGCTGGAAGGTGATTCATGATGAGCTGTGTTATAATAGGTAGGTTAAAACACCTCAAGAAGCCCTACATAAATCATGTCATCATTAAACTAGTTATCAAGCCTCCAACCCGATTCCAGAGACTTCAGCCATTGATTGTTTCTTTTTTACTTTTATTTAACCATGTAAGCCAATTAAAGTACGGTCGGAGTCGCTTTCCTAGAAAAACACATTTATTTATCCAAAGGCTCATTCCTCTGCAGAGTTCGTATGTACACCAAATCGTACCAATACACGTCAGTCCATTTTGTACACTTCACGCTCCTGCCAACCACAGTGCAGACCGCAGAAGACCACAGAAGACCACAGTGCAGTCCGCAGAAGACGCCAGAAGACCACAGTGCAGACCGCAGAAGACCACAGTGCAGACCGCAGAAGACCACAGTGCAGACCGCAGAAGACCACAGGACGATGTAAACATCACAAAACATTACAGCCGGGCTTGCTGTTGTCGTACAGTCGAACTGGATTGCTTTCCTGAATAGCATTTGTAAACCGGCCAATGGGAGGCCTCCATTTCGCTTTCACATGCTGTTCTGGGGTCAGATGATGTGAGCAATAACACTTAAGGACCTAAAGGATGTGTGAACACGCACGTTTGTATCTGCAACCAGTAACTCAGTCACACACGCCACATCACTCTCACATACGCCCCCACACAGACACACTTCATAAATTAGTCTCGTCCCAGGTGGGGTCATTCATGCTCTTTAACACCCTCCTCACGACCTTCTCCAGGTCTTTCCGCGCTTTGTGCTCCTCCTCCAGCGACCTCCTCATCTTCTTATAGTCCTGTCGAAGGGCGAAAGGTCAATGCCACGTGTTTCGACAGCTGCCATTGGCCGTCACAAGCTACCATAGTTGTGACACATTGGGGACATTTACCTGTTTCAGCTGCTGCACCTCATCCCTCATAGAATACACGGCATCCACCAGGCTCCTAACAGTTAACACACACACACACACACACGAAATCGAAGTGTCAACAGATTCTACGGAGGATGAGGTCTGGAAAGATGAGGTAGTGGGATGAAGGAGGGTGGAGTTCTTACTTCTCTCCCACAACTGTCTGTCCGTTGCTCCGGTTCTCCTCCACAATGAGCTTCTCTCCGGGGATGATGACCTGAAGACCGGTGTCTCTCCCCGTCATCCCTGTTTCGAACACAACACAACACGCTAACACAACACGCCAACACCACACGCCAACACCACACGCCAACACCACACGCCAACACCACACGCCAACACCACACGCCAACACAACACGCCAACACAACACGCCAACACAACACGCCAACACAACACGCCAACACAACACGCCAACACAACACGCCAACACCACACGCCAACACCACACGCCAACACCACACGCCAACACCACACGCCAACACCACACGCCAACACCACACGCTTGACGCACACGGTTCTGGCATAAAGAATGCTAGAGGCCACCAGTGGCTGAGGTGTACTGTCAGCTGGGGTACTTCCAATGGAGTATTCAGCCATAGTAATGAAGTCAACTAGGTGAGATACCCCTCCACTTTACTGGCTGATCCCTCCTGATGACGGTGCATTAGTCCGGTCAAACCAGGGGGGAACATGTACTACTTCAAAATAAAGATCACCACAACAGCCCTGCTTTATAAACCGAACATTGGCAACTCTATAGGGATGCTCTCTGTCCTTCTCTATGGGCTGAGGTTAAACGCTGTGCCAAATTGCTGATTGGTGCTGGTTTGCAATGGGCTCCATGGCAACTGGATCCAAACCAGGAAGCAACTGGCCATAGACACAGAACACAAAAAACACGGTGTGTTAGTTGGTCAGGCAGAGAAGAATGAGACACAGAAGAACATCTTTGAACAGGAAGAACAACAGGTGGAAAGAGAAAGAGGTAGAAATATACATTACATCCTGGTGATTGTGTGTTTTCACCCCATACATGCAATTAGCTCAACGCCACACCACTGTCTGAAGTTTTACACTTCCTGGTCCAAAAGGTTCCATCTGACAACCCCACATCAGACACAAAACAACCAGAAAACCCATCAGCTAACAAATGACAGATTTATTTAAAACTATGATTTTGCGCCCCTGGTCATATACATCAGTATGAACATCTATAACAAATACTCTGTATGAGTTTCTTTAGGGTGGGTAGACAGGTGGCTGAGTGTGTGTGTGTGTGTGCCCTATATAGCATAAGAGAACACACAGTTGGACAAAGCAGTCACCTAGCCTAGCCTGTCCCAAATGCTTGGTTCTTTTGTTTTTCAACCACAGAATACACCGCAGTCAGAAAATGTAACACATCGTGAGGACAGTCAAATTGTACGTTCAAATACTCTACGACAACCACGGTTCGGCGTATTGTTTTTGTTCCGTTTGCATTAAACATCTACAAACAGGAAACTTTACTTCATGTGCATTTGTCTTGATAAATATACGTTTCTCACATATGGATTCTGGCGACACTACATCTCATTCTGTTGACACTTCCTCAACACTGTCATTGTAGATTTAGACTGTACTGTACAGGCACATTTAATATCTAGCAAGATAACTAGACTGCGTCGCACACACTGGGTCAGTAAAAGAAGGATCCGTAACTGACTTTTAAAAGATTTCTACCACCTCAGCATTTGGACAAAAATGTATTCGAACAATCCAACTCGTCTCAATGTCAAACTTAATAACATAATTGAATGCAGAAACTCACAGAAAGAACAAGAGAGCAGAACTGCAAGTTCCACAAATTAATTGTACACATCGACATACATTATACAATTAAAATAGAAATAAAAGACATTACCCAGAAAATAATTTTGGAAAAATAAAAAACTTCATAATAAATACATGAATAACATTAACCAGTAAATTTGAATATCCGTTGGGAGAAAGGACTGATTCAAAGCAGACATTCAAATTAAGATTTGTGCTGTGATACTAACAAACTACCTCATCCTACTCTTTAATGCACGAAAGATCGCGGGCAGGAATTGTTGTAGAGGACAAGGCTTTATTGGTAAAATGTGCCGATTGGGAATGAAAAGCTGGACCTGCCAGGTATGTCACACTCCGATTCACATGCTGCTGGGATTTTCAAGTTTCAGATGTGAACCCTTGAATACCGAGACTTTACAAACCACGGAAACATAATCTGCTTCAGATGTCCCCCAAGAAACACGAGCAGCAATTACATTTCACTAATTCGCACTTTCATTTATTGGGCTACTAAAAAAACGTGCTAGTGGTTTTAAAGCCTTTTTATTAACTGTGTTTATGCTACATGCTGTACTTTTGGGCCCGATATTAAATATATCTAGTTGTTCCCCGTCGTTACCAGACATTATTCTTTTGATCAATCTATTAATGGTTTTGAGTGATTAACTATTGGAAAGTATTGAAAACATGTTACACATTTATCACCACAATGCAGCTCACCAGCCACACAGGAATAATAAGAAACTAGAAATGTTTGGCATATCTGTATATTGACTCTGTACTTGATCCTGTATTATCTGTATATTGACTCTCCACTTGATCCTGTATTATCTGTATATTGACTCTCCACCTGATCCTGTATTATCTGTATATTGACTCTCCAGTTGATCCTGTATTATCTGTATATTGACTCTCCTCTTGATCCTGTATTATCTGTATATTGACTCTCCACTTGATCCTGTATTATCTGTATATTGACTCTCCACTTGATCCTGTATTATCTGTATATTGACTCTCCTCTTGATCCTGTATTATCTGTATATTGACTCTCCACTTGATCCTGTATTATCTGTATATTGACTCTCCACTTGATCCTGTATTATCTGTATATTGACTCTCCACTTGATCCTGTATTATCTGTATATTGACTCTCTACTTGATCCTGTATTATCTGTATATTGACTCTCCACTTGATCCTGTATTATCTGTATATTGACTCTCTACTTGATCCTGTATTATCTGTATATTGACTCTCTACTTGATCCTGTATTATCTGTATATTTGCTCTCTACTTGATCCTGTATTGCCATGTTGAATCCCACTGCCATTTGCACTGTTGTATTCTGTGTATTTATTATGTAACTGTATGTTGTTTTGGACGCAGGTCGTCTTGCAAATGAGAATTTGTTCTTAATCGACCTACCTGGTTAAATGCAGGTTCAATTAAAAGGAATTGAAAAAAAATACTCTTCCCGACTATAGGAAATCCTAGGACGTTATCCGTACTACTGTACCAAGCTCACCAGGTTTCTGTCAAACTCCAGACCAGAGTCCAGATCAGATTTTAGAGCGCCATTTGCAGGGCAGAGAATTAACACCCGCCACGAGCGAGGAGGTTTGCCGTTGGCGGGGTATACTCTACGGTAAAGTTCTTGTTATGCACGTTTTCATTTATAGTACGAGACAAATCGAACATCAATAAAGTCTAAATATCTCAGTCCTTTCGTTTAATAGATGTACTATATCATCCACGCGCAGCAATACTAACGGACGTGACAATGTGCACACTCTGGATCTGACCCTGGATCTGACCACCGGTATCACCGGAGTAGAGCCCTGATAGATTAACTCCCAGTGTGATAGAGACACTAGTTATTAACCAGACAATTTCCTAAAGTTACTGTTACTGGGAAAACTACATAGCTCTCGTCGTAGGTTTTAGCCTGAAGACAGCAGAGGAAGAAATCGTCCCAGATAAGTCCTGCTCTGAAACTGAGAAGCCCCATCTGTAATATTTGACTTTTGTTTTATAAACCCTGATTCTTAATTTTGATTGGCTGAATACCGTATGAAACATTGTTGTACATTACGCATCTAGTTTTTTTTTGCACCACAGGAATGTGTTTTTCAGAGACCTTTGTTCACTCACGTTTTGTGTTATGGCTTAGAGGGGGTCAATCGGCTGGTAGATTGTATAACTGACTGAATTCGAGGCCCAAGCCATTTGTCACTAAAACCCATCAACGCGTCTGTTTGCGAAACGGTTTTATGATCGACCTGCAGCCCTGGGTTTCCTGAGGGGAATAAACATTGTCAAATACTTTAGTGTGATGCGAAATATATACGGGGCAAAGCAAGCAGATTAATGCAATAGTGAATAAATACTTTTTGGATTTGATCTACGGAACTAAGAAGGTTAAATGTCCCATGTTCTATATTACAGGTTCGCTTCAACACTAATTATTTGACTAATAGTCAAGTCTGTCAGTCTGCCTGAGGTCTACTAACTACTTTTGAGAATATATAGTTTATTTTTTAAGCATACTGCACGTGTAAGTATCCAGGGAATCCTGCTTCTTAAATACACATGACGTTTAGGACGAAGAAGCCAGCAATATCTTCCTTTGAACGACACCCTCTAAGTACCTATATCCTATAAATGCTACTGATGGCACTGTATTAGCTGAGCATGCTGTTGGTGAAGTGATACAGAGATAACTAGAGTCATAGCAGAGATATAGAACAACAATATAATATGAATGGCTCTCGTGTTATATAGGAAGGTCAGTGGTCCATAGAATATACTGCTTCAAGTCTCATCTGAATATCAGACAC
>CM055731.1:24180599-24207654 GCA_029465975.1 Dallia pectoralis | reverse complement strand
AGGAAGGGAGTTTGTGTGTGTGTGATGGGAGTGTGTGTGCGTGTGTGTGTCCTGACCGTGTGACAGGGGACTGTGAGGGCCTTGTGGCTCGGGGTCGTGGTGTGTTTGCTCTGCCGTGTCAGATGATCAACCCAGTCCTGAAGGTCCTGATGACTGTTACACTCCACCTGGAGACGCTCGAACAGACTGCCTGGTGAACACAACACACACATTATATAGCACACACACACACATTATATAGCGCACACACACATTATATAGCACACACACACACCAGTATTTCCAGCAGGAGTCTATGTTAGCAGCCGCCCAACCCAAAACATTGATACCGTGAATGCCAACACACAACACAGAGTTGAACAGGGCCAAACTTAGTGTAGAAGAGTAGTCAACACACACACACACACCTAGGTGTTCTGAACACACTATACAGAATGTCTTACCTGAGAGCTCAAAGGAGTTTTTGTGGGTCTCTGTGTCCTCTAGCCGGGTCACTGACATACCACTCAATGGGAGCTTCCCCTGGAGACAACAGACACATCAACAAACCATCAACAACAGATACATCAACAACAGACCGTCAACAACAGACCGTCAACAACAGACCATCAACAAACCATCAACAACAGAGCATCAACATCAACAACAGACCATCAACAACAGACGTCAACAAATCATCAACAACAGACCGTCAACATCAACAACAGACCGTCAACAAACCATCAACAACAGACCATCAACATCAGACCATCAACATCAACTAAGGACCATCAACAACAGACCATCAACAACAGACCGTCACATCAACAGATGCTTAATGAAGTCTGTCTTGTCCCCCAGATCTGCGAGAAGCCAGCAAAGGATTCCTTCTGGCATTTATCTTAATGCTTATATCCCATTCAGCTAATCCCTCCATCTACTCCAATTTGGTGTTAGAAGTTACGAGCTAAGGGTCTCTGGGGTCAGGGGTCATACCTGGAATATGAAGCCACTCATCCGTGGGCTGGCAGACAGCATGAGGAGAACATGAGGAAAGAGCATGAGGTACCGCTCACACTTCTCCTAGAGAGACAGACAGAGAGAGAGAGAGAGAGAGAGAGAGAGAGAGAGAGACAGAGGAGAGAGAGAGAGACAGAGGAGAGAGAGACAGCGGAGAGAGAGGAGAGACAGAGGAGAGAGAGAGAGACAGAGGAGAGAGAGAGAGACAGAGGAGAGAGAGAGAGACAGAGGAGAGAGAGAGAGAGAGGAGAGAGAGAGAGACAGAGGAGAGAGAGAGAGACAGAGGAGAGAGAGAGAGACAGAGGAGAGAGAGAGAGACAGAGGAGAGAGAGAGAGACAGAGAGAGAGAGAGACAGAGGAGAGAGAGAGAGACAGAGGAGAGAGAGAGAGAGAGGAGAGAGAGAGAGACAGAGGAGAGAGAGAGAGACAGAGGAGAGAGAGAGAGACAGAGGAGAGAGAGAGAGACAGAGGAGAGAGAGAGAGAGAGGAGAGAGAGAGAGACAGAGGAGAGAGAGAGAGAGACAGAGGAGAGAGAGAGAGAGAGAGAGAGAGAGAGACAGAGGAGAGAGAGAGAGACAGAGGAGAGAGAGAGAGAGAGGAGAGAGAGAGAGACAGAGGAGAGAGAGAGAGACAGAGAGAGAGAGAGAGAGAGACAGAGGAGAGAGAGAGACAGAGGAGAGAGAGAGAGAGAGGAGAGAGAGACAGAGGAGAGAGAGAGAGAGAGGAGAGAGAGAGACAGAGGAGAGAGAGAGAGTGGTAGGGAGGTTAAAATGGGAGAGTTAAGTGTTTTACGTGCATCAACAATAACAATCATGTTATTAAAATCTTAGAATATAAACAACGTTATTATGATGCTCTGGTAATGTTACTGTGAGTTTGTTCCGGGGTTGCCCTCTGACCTCTGACCCGGGACTGTTGACCAGAGCCTGACTCATGTAGAGAACGGAGCCCAGAGTTCTTATGTCGTCTCCCGCCCAAAGCCGGATGGACTCAGTCAGGATCTGAAGCTCCAGTTCCTTCTTCTTCCTCACCTCTTGGCACTGGGCCTGTCGCCATGGAAGACAGGTTACCGCGGGAACAGCAACAGCATCAGCACCACAGACCTCCATGACGCACACAACGTGAAATGGATTTCCCATAGACAAAGTCTATTGATGACCCGAGGTGCTGAGTGATGTGTCCATTAGTGTTGTGTGACCAACAGGAAATGAACACCCACCCGATCGACAAACAACAACAGTCTGCAGAACCAGGTTGGAGTGCTATAATGATCAGTGTACCCTAGTATGAGTCTTACACACGCACACACACACACACAGGTACGCGCGCACACACACACACACACGCGCGCACGCACACACACGCGCACACACACACACACATACACACACATACACACAGGTACGCACCCACAGACACACACGTCACAGCTTGACGCAGAACATGTGCTGCTGAGGTAACCATGGAAACAAGAGGTGACAGGCGTGTGACTCACAGAGAGGCTCTTGAAGGTCGTCATACACTTCTGGATGTCTGGCTGGTCAGGGTGGGTCTCCTGTGGAGAAACATCACACACACACATCAATGAACGAGCTCACACAACACATGACGCACACACACACACACGTCAATGAACGAGCTCACTCTCAAACACACACACAGTCACACACAGTAATATCATCGAATTCCCTTGGTTCCCCAGTTGCCATGACAGAGCTCCTATAAATTTGGGAAATGTATAAAATACGTAGTAAATTATTGACACCTTAAGGAGTATATGTCATGTCTGCGTTGTTATTTCCCGCCAGACTATCTGATAGAAAATCAGCTGTTAACATACTGTAGCTAACACAGTTTAAACTGTTTTTTAGAATGGTTACAACACCTCATATATTAAGTTAATTTGCCTGTACAAGCTGAATAAATTCTAAAATAATTGAGGAAAATTAGGCAGACAGTAAAACAGACAGACAAACAGACTGACAAATAGAAACAGACTGACAGATAGAGACAGACAGACAGACAAACAAAGAGACACAGACTGACAGATAGAGACAGAAAGACAGACAGACAAACAAACAAACAAGGAGAGAAAGAGACACAGACAGAGACAACCAAACAGACACAGGCTGACAGAGAGACACAGACAAACAGACACAGGCTGACACAGACAGACACAGACAGAGACAAACAAACAGACACAGGCTGACAGACAGACACAGACAAACAAACAGACACATGCTGACAGACAGACACAGACAGAGACAAACAGACAGACACAGGTTGACAGACAGACACAGACAGACACAGACAGACAGAGTCAGACAGACCTCCATATGTCTCTCCAGCTCCTTCAGTAGGGTGGGGTATTTGTCCAACCTCATAAAGGGTTTACTGAGGCCTGTGGTCAGAGTTAACACCCCAGGACAACTGGCCCCCCTGGCTTCCATGAACTCCCCCAGCTCCTCACTGGGAGAAGAGATGGAGAAAGTGGTCATATTTAAGTCCAGTTATAAGTTCTAGCATTGTTTAATCATAGAGATTGGGATGTGGAGATGCTCTATGGTCATGTTGTACAGGCTTTAGGTTCACCTGTGCTGGGTGAGCACATTGACTGCCGAGGGATGGTTGGAGCAGTAGCCCACGTAGAGAGCCTTCATCTGGGGCATGAGGTTCAGGAAGAACCCCCCAACCCTCTGGAGGTTCTCTGGAAGTCTGTGAAAACACACACACACACAAGATACATTCTTTAAACCCAATCCAAAGGTATTCCTGAACCTGTTCACTGTTGAAGAAAACATTACATTTTGTCTGAAGAAAACAGCAACATACCCTGTAGCACAACTAAACAGGGGAAAACCAAGCATCACTGAATTACAGCAGTCAGCCACTAGATGTCCCTATAACCCACATTTACTTGAACTGACAACAACAAAGGTGACCACAACGAGACGAAATGACAACAACAAAACGGAGCCGGATTCATCAGATTGGATAAGGACAGCAATGATTCCCACGTGCTGATAAGTGGAATGTGTCAGAGGCGGGACTTACTTGGTGCACTCCTCCAGTGATTGGACAAGCATCTGCTGGAACGTGCTGATCTCCTCCAGGTTGCCAAGGATATGATAAACATCAGTGCTGCTCAGTCTGGGAGAGAGGAAGAGGGGAGGGTGACAGACAGGAGGAAGAGCGGAAAAAGAGTAGAATAAGATGGGTGAATGGGGTTTAGAGAGCGCATGAGTTCAGCAGATCCATACAAATAAACCAAAGGCCAGACAGCCAGACACACACAGACAGCCAGACACACACAGACAGCCAGACACACACAGACAGCCAGACACACAGACAGCCAGACACACGGACAGCCAGACACACACAGACAGCCTGACACACACAGACAGACAGCGAGACAGACGACAGTCAGACAGCCCTGTGAGGAAACCCTACCTGTCTGTGCTCTGGAGAGATCTCAAGTAGTTGGTCAAAAGGCTCTGGAGGTCCTTGGAATATTCTGTCTCTGTTTCTAGAATGTTTTGCAGCACCTGGAAAGAAAGTGTGCATGTTTAATCCTCCAGAAGAGAGCCAGTAAAGACATCAAGACATTGGACCATGGAATATGGAATAAAGTTACATTGGAAGTTAAACTGCAGAAGCAATTATTCATCTTGATGAGAGTAGAGGCTTATCTTCTAGCAAATGAGATGATGATGAATACTGAACAGAAATATAAACATGTAAAGAGTTAGTCCCATTTTTCATGACCAGAAATGATAGGACCCCAGAAATGTGCAATACACTGAAAATACTTTTTCTATAATGACTTTCTTATTGTACCCCTACAAACTGTTTATTAACCATAGTTTTACTAGGTATATTGACTGCAAATCTAATGTAGTATCTTACTACAGAGGAAAGTCTACACACCCCTGTTACAATGCCAGGTTATTGTGATGTGAAAAATAATTCACGTCTTTTTCCAGCTTTAATGTGACCTATAACATGATTATCATCATTTGAAAAACAAATTGAAATCTTTAAGGAAAAAAAATGAAAATACAAAAATGTACAATAACATGGTTGCTTAAATGTGCACACCCTTAAACTAATACTTTGTTAAAGCACCTTTTGATTTTATTACAGCACTCAGTCCTTTTGAGTAGGAGTCTATTAGCTTGGCACAACTTGACTTGGCAATATTTGCCCACTCTTCTTTGCAAAAGCGCTCCAAATAAGTCAGATTGCGAGGACATCTCCTGTGCACAGCCCTCTTCAGATCACCTTACAGATGTTTAATTGGATTCAGGTCTGGGCTCTGGCTGGGCCATTCCAAAATGGTCATCATCTTCTGGTGAAGCCATGCTTTTGTGGATTTGGATGTGTGCATTGGGTCATTTTTGTGCTGAAAGGTGAACTTCGTCTTCATCTTTCTAAAAGAAGCCTGAAAGTTCTGCCAAAAATGCCTGGTATATGGAACCGTTCATAATTCCCTCCACCCTGAATAAAGCCCTGGTTCCAGCTGAAAAAAACAGCCCCAAAGCATGATGCTGCCACCAGTTTTGTTTTTGTGGCAAACATACCTTTTGGAATTGTGGCCAAAAAGTTCAACCTTGGTTTCATCAGACCATAACACATTTTCCCACATGCATTTGGAAGACATGATGTTTGTTTTTGTAAACTTCAGCCGGGCTTGTATATTTTTCTTCGTAAGAAAAGGCTTACGTCTTGCCACCCCATAACCCATTGTGGTCACAAGTAGCACAAAACTAATACTTGCCAGAAATACCTGCAGCTCATTTAATGTTGCTGTAGGCCTCTTGGAATACCTCCCTGACCAGTTTTCTTCTCGTCTTTTCATACATTTTGAAGGGACGTCCAGTTCTTGGTAATGTCTCTGTTGTGCCATATTTTTTCCACTTGATGATGACTGTCTTCACTGTGTTCAATGGTATATCTAATGCTTTGGAAATTATTTTGTACTCTTCTCCTGAGAGATATATTTTAACAATGAGATCCCTCTGATGCTTTGGAAGCTCTCTGCAGACCGTGGCTTTTGCTCTGAGAAGATGCAACTGAGAAAATGTCAGGAAAATCATACTGGAGCAGCTGACCTTTATTTGTGATCACTTTAAATGATGGCAGGTGTTTACTAACTTCTATCTAACATGAGTTTGAATGTGATTGGTTAATTCTGAACAAAGCCACCTCCCCAGTTATGAGAGGGTGTGCACACTGTTTTTGCCCCTCAAAGTTTCCCCCTTAATAGTTCAAGTTATAGGTCACAATAAAGGTGGAAAAAGTTCTGACATGATTTATCTTCGTCTAGTTTTTATACATCACAAAAACCTGGCATCTAAACAGGGGTATGTAGACTTTTTATATCTACTGTATGTTAGTTCAGTTAGTATGTTAGTTAGTCAGCATCTTAGTCGGCATGTTAGTATGTATGTATGTATATGTATGTATGTATGTATGTATGTATGTATGTATGTATGTATGTATGTATGTATGTATGTATGTATGTACTATGTATGTACTATGTATGTAGGGAGCTTAGAATAACTGCAGAAAAGACAAGAGAATAATGAGCCTATATGAACACAATG
Source organism: Dallia pectoralis (assembly GCA_029465975.1). Lineage (NCBI taxonomy): Eukaryota > Metazoa > Chordata > Actinopteri > Esociformes > Umbridae > Dallia > Dallia pectoralis. Next base: position 24,201,049 of record CM055731.1, on the reverse strand, counting down.
TGTAATGCTTTTTAGATTCAGCTGGAAAGAAAAACTCTTATTTTCTCCATCTCTCTCAAATATCAAGTACATTTCCAATCCAAAGCCTAGAGTCACATTCAAATGTCTCTCACACACACACCCATAACTCTCTCTCACTAACACAGAGAGAAAACTACATCAAATTAACTGGTGTAGTACTGGAAACTCACACACACACATGACTCTCTCTCATTAACACAGAGAAAACTACATCAAGTTAACTGGTGCAGTAAACGAACCTCTCTCACACACACACACACACACACACACACACACACACACACACACACACACACACCCCATAACTCTCTCTCACTAACACAGAGAGAAAACTACATCAAATTAACTGGTGTAGTACTGGAAACTCACACACACACACACGACTCTCTCTCATTAACACAGAGAAAACTACATCAAGTTAACTGGTGCAGTAAACGAACCTCTCTCACACACACACACACACACACACACACACACACCCATAACTCTCTCTCACTAACAAAGAGAGAGAACTACATCAAGTTAACTGGTGCAGTAATGGAACCTTAAGGCTTTTACAGAGTAACTATCAGCACTTAAAACATGTCTTGAGGTTTATAAGCGCCACATAACGACAGATACACACTCATAAAACGAAATCGGGCAAAAAGACAGCCGAGGGGTGAGACAAAAAAGAGCCAGACTAGCAGAACTAACCAGGTTGTAGTAAGTCTTGCTTATAATCGTGGTGTCAAAGCCTTTTGGGGGACTCTTTAAGGTCCCAGATTTGGGGGAAACTTGTTTGTCTGTGGAAAGTGGAGAGAGATGGAGATCTCATTAGTTAATCCGCCCATCAAATCTTTCTTCCAGACATGCTGTTCCTGACGCGCTCGTGGTCGGCAAGACCTGGTAGGACATAAAACCAGGGAGACCTACCACAGCCTTTGATCTCACGGACATAGTTGCTTGGGAACCAGCCTGTCTTGCCGTTTAGGTTCCCCTCCCACCAGCCACCCTCTTCCTGTCGGGTCACACAGATGACGTCGCCCTTGTTGAAGGACAGCTCGTCCTCATTGGTTTGCTCAAAGTTGAAGCGGGCCTTGACCAATAGCTGCGTCCCGCTGCCCTCAGACATGTCCTACAGGGAAGGTATAGGAGCGGTGACAGAGATGTCAGAGGTCATGGATCTTCTAGACTACAAGATGAGCCTACAAATGTCCTTCAGAAGTGAGTGTGTATTTGCGTGTGTTTCTTTCTCCTACCAGGCTGCGGTATTGGCTTTGAAGCAACTTGGAGGATCGTCCCAGTGACGACTGAGAGGCCAGAGAGTCGAACGAACTGATCCGATTGGCTGACGAGTGACGAGCGCACACACTGTCCCCGCCCACTCCGATGTCTGGAGAGAAACACGCGGAAACATCCGGCATTATGAACACAAGACCCAGTATTATATACAGTCACCAGTAATATATACAGTCACCAGTAATATATACAGACACCTCAGTAATATATACAGTCACCAGTCACCCCAGTAATATATACAGACACCAGTCACCCCAGTATTATATACAGACACCAGTCACCCCAGTATTATATACAGACACCAGTCACCCCAGTAATATATACAGACACCAGTCACCCCAGTATTATATACAGTCACCAGTAATATATACAGACACCAGTCACCCCAGTAATATATACAGACACCAGTCACCCCAATAATATATACAGACACCAGTCACCCCAGTATTATATACAGACACCAGACACCCCAGTATTATATACAGACACCAGTCACCCCAGTAATATATACAGACACCAGTCACCCCAGTATTATATACAGTCACCAGTAATATATACAGTCACCAGTAATATATACAGTCACCCCAGTAATATATACAGTCACCCCAGTAATATATACAGTCACCCCAGTAATATATACAGTCACCCCAGTATTATATACAGTCACCCCAGTATTATATACAGTCAACAGTCACCCCAGTATTATATACAGACACCAGACACCCCAGTAATATATACAGACACCAGTCACCCCAGTAATATATACAGTCACCAGTCACCCCAGTAATATATACAGTCACCCCAGTAATATATACAGTCACCAGTAATATATACAGACACCAGTCACCCCAGTAATATATACAGTCACCCCAGTATTATATACAGTCACCAGTCACCCCAGTATTATATACAGACACCAGACACCCCAGTAATATATACAGACACCAGTCACCCCAGTAATATATACAGACACCAGACACCCCAGTAATATATACAGACACCAGACACCCCAGTAATATATACAGACACCAGTAATATATACAGACACCAGTCACCCCAGTAATATATACAGACACCAGTCACCCCAATAATATATACAGACACCAGTCACCCCAGTATTATATACAGACACCAGACACCCCAGTATTATAAACAGACACCCCAGGAATTGTACACAGTCACCCCAACATTATATACAGTCACCCCAGTATTATATACAGTCACCCCAGTATTATATACAGTCACCCCAGTATTATATACAGCACATCAGTCACCCCGGCATTATATACAGTCACCCCAGTAATATATATACATATTTCCATTAAATGTGCATGTGACTGTACACAGAAACTGAGTCAGTACTCACACTGTGTCTTGAGATAAACAGTGAAGCTTTACACACATTCACAATTCACACACAACAAACACACACTAACCTGCTGTGACTTTGTTCAGAGCCACCAGGCTGCTGAGAATCTTGGTGAAGTTGAGACCAAGCAGCAGATCACTGGGTTCAAACGGCTGTGGAAAGGAAACACACTCAGTGGTGTGTGTGTGTGTGTGTGTGTGTGTGTCATCGGAAAACCAATTTTCCCAAGAGTCTTTACACAATTCCGGTGCTCTGGTGCCGGGTCATAATATTGGGCAGCCGGCCAATCAATAGACACAATTTTTAAATAACACAATAACACTGTAACAATCAGACTGCAGTCTTTACGAACTACTGTAATTTACATTACAGCCAATAATTATCCTTTACAGATACCTGGAATGGAAGAGATAGAATGAGGGACTGTGGTGAGGAAATAGATGGAGTGACTGTGGTGAGGAGATAGATGGAGTGGCTGTGGTGAGGAGATATAAACGTGTTAGGAGTACCAGTGAAAATAATACATACATTAATTAAACTCCCTGATCATTAACACAACTAAAGATGTTTCAACAAGCAGTAGAGGGGTCATTGAGACTGGACAATGCAGTCACCAAACCTACCACACACCAGTGGACTCTTCACCAAACCTACCACACACCAGTGGACTCTTCACCAAACCTACCACACACCAGTGGACTCTTCACCAAACCTACCACACACCAGTGGACTCTTCACCAAACCTACCACACACCAGTGGACTCTTCACCAAACCTACCACACACCAGTGGACTCTTCACCAAACACCTATCAGAAATAACACTACCATGACACACACAGTCCAGTTCTCTCCCTTCATTCCTCTCCTCCCTCCCCCACTCTCTCTCCCCCTCCCTCTCCATCTCTCCCCCTCCCTCTCCATTTCTCACTCTCTCCCTCCCCCTCCATCTCTCCCTCCATCTCCCCCTCCATCTCTCCCTCCCTCCATCTCTCTCTCTCTCCCTCCAGTTCATGCATTCACCATCTCTCCTCTTGCAGACTCAGTGTGTATAAGCAACAGTAAAGATGAACAGTGAACTGCATTGTCCAGGCTCAATGAGCCCTCTATGTATCAACACAGTAGTGAACGTTGTGCACTCTGGTCTGGGTGTTTTCGCCTCCTCTAGACCGCAGATAACAGAATAACTATTCTCAACGGTTCTGCGATATTCAAACTTGGGTACTGGAAAGAATGTGACAACTATTGGGTGCTAATGCTGAATGATACAAGTCCAATACATCCCGATAAAGACTCAAACTGAGAAATAAGACTGATAATATGGGACACAAGCCTATATATACACTGGTAAGAATGAGTTTGAGGAGCACATTTCTGACAGCAGCTAATGGAACCCTTGAATTCACTGACCAGGCGTAATTCTTGCTTGCGGTTATATGGATAACAAGCCTTCGTTTCCATTCGAAAATAAGGAACAAAATAGTACGCAACCACAACGAGGCTACAATGCAAAACCACATATGTCCGTTTACACATGTGTAGCATATTATTAACTAGAGGGTATTTGAACAATGTAACAATAAGCATGATTTCAATGATGGGACCAGCATCACTGTTGCGATTGCAGATGGGCCATTTCAGATCAGACTAGTCTGTCTCTCATCTCGATTGCGAAGGCTGATTGTTCTACACCAATAGTTCCACCTCTACCCACCGTCAGTAGGCTGCTTTAAGATCCACCGTCCACTACATTGTTTAGTATTTCTATACAAAAGTTCGCTGGCCCGTGGTTTGTATTAATGCTGAGTCGATGTGTTTGGGTGGTTATTATGTGGAGAACATACCTCGACGCGAAATGAAGCGCAGCCTTTGAGAAACTCCTTTATGTTGCTCAGGCACTCGGCGTCGTTCTTCGGTTCTTGGTAGACCTGGGAGAAATTAACAAGAAAACACACATGTCGCTGAAAAAAACAATAGCCTTTCTCGTCTGTCCATAGCTAACCTAATGTGCAGGTGTGACGCTCAGGAGGCTTGAGCGCATTTTTTTTTGATTTATGTAAAAATCCAACAGTCCCTCTAGTCTGCCCGCTTAAAGCCTGCAATAAGATAGAGCTACTACCCATCCACCAGCAGCAGGGAAGTAGGAGGGAACCGAGGGAAATGACGTCGGCTTTGGCGAACCGGAGCTCAGTTAAGTTTACAACAACAGGCGGGGGGGACAGAGCGTCAAAACACAGACGGGTGGGGGGGAATAAAGAATCAATAAAAAAACAAATGTCAACGTGATGGATGGATGGATGGATGGATGAAATGCATTAATCTAGTCAGGTTGCGCTGACGTCACACAGGCTAGACATGGGAAATACCAGATATATCTAACGCCAGAGTAATTATTAAACTACCTTTAGCCTAGCAGTCTTAAAATGCATTAAGGGCAGTCTACAATCGAAAGTAACTAAACATGAACTGAATAGGAGTTAATGTGTTTCCTTACAAAATATGTCCAAGAGAGACCATTAATTATGTGTGATTAGGGAATTAAAATCCTGTCTGTATCTGTAGACACTCCAGACCAAATTATTGCATGTTTGTTTTTCAATAGGCCCCCCAGTTATAAGCCCTCTTTTAAAGTTATTTTGCAGTTATCTGGAATATGTTCACCTTGACTTTGTAAGTCATCCTGGTAGGCCACCTGATAATACCTGAGGATTTTTGTCTGTATATCTACATTTCCGTTTTGGTTTCTCTAAAAATAAATGTGGCAAGCTATATATTTGATTCACTAGCAAGGTCATCACAATAGTGTGGCCTGGATTTAGTTGAAGAAAATCTGTTGGCTGATACTGAGATTGTGGATTCTGGGTTTACTTTCAGACAATTCTACAGTAAAGAAGTCATTGATGCGCTATTATCTTTAGACTCTAAGAATTATATAGGGGCAGAACAACTTGAGCTGCGTTGTTCATTGACTTGTCTAAGGCATTTGATACAGCTGACCATGATATCATGTTGAAGAAATGGTCATCAATAGGCTGCATAGCCTGCTGCATGTTCTTGGTTTTATAACCATCTGATCGACCGAACGCAAACTATTGTGCTGGATGGAGTTAGGTCGGATAGTCTTGACGTAAACTGAGGTGTTCCTCAGGGATCCATCCTAGGACCTTTTTTATTACTATCTACATTAATGCTATTTGTCAATTGTTGTAAATATTTGTACATTTTACCTTTATACTGATACTATTCTATGTGCTCCAACAATCAATGCTGCTATGGCCAGTTTACCATCTGATTTTAATAATGTTCAGGTAGCACATAGACTTAGATCTTGTATGTATTACTAGCAAAACCAATTATTAGTTGTTTTTAAAAACTTTTCAGGTGACCTCACCGGACTTACAGCGTCACACATTAGATGGTTCCTCAATTTAACGGGTCCCTTCATATAAATACCTTGGGATTTGGATTGACAGTGACATTTCATTTAAGAAACATACTAGTGAGCTTGTTAAAAAGATTCAATGTAAAGTGGGTTGCTTTTACAGAAACAAATCTTGCTTTTCTTTGGTGAAACAGGAGACAAATAGTTCATTCAAATTTCATGCCTGAGACTATAGGGATACAATATTCCAAACTAAATGCATCTGCTACTCTGAACTGCTTGACTCAGTTTATTATAGTGACCTTTGTGTTATTACTTCAGACAGTTATACACATCACTGTATCTTATACAAGAAGGTTGGACCTCTTTAAAAGTGTGTCAATCCCTCCATTATTCTATTTACAAAGCACTACGCCACAAGCTTCCGGCATATTTAACATCACTTTTGACAGCTAGATAGTCAGGTTTCAATACAAGATCCCTGAGTTGGATAGTATTACAGAAACCTTTTATAACTACTGAGTTGGGCCGTTCTGCCGTCAATTGGGCCGTTCTGCCGTCAAAATAAGAGTTTAATTTGGATGCCTTGGTCTCCATGGGTCAGTTTAAGAAAATTCTATTTGATTTTTATAGTGACAATTGTGTTTGTTTGACTTGACTGTGACTTATTGTCAGTATTTCTGTTAAATGCACCTGTCTTTAATTGTTATTATATTTGTGAGTTGATGTTCCCAGGGCACGCTTGAAAATGAGACCTCTGTCTCAATGTGTCTCCCTGGTTAAATAAAAAAATCTATCCAAAATCACTCAATTCTGATTAATACGAGACCATTTTAACGATGATGTTTCTCCCACAAACACACCGTCCAGACAGAATTCTCTGTCTTGTTTTGTCAGGAAAGGCCCGACTTGTCCAATCAGTCTAAAGTCTAAAACCACAATAAATAATGTATGTTAAATTAAATGGCACATGCAAAACTGATGAGGATGTGGGTTTGTCCGCACACGCAATAAAAACCGCACTGTTGCTTTAAAAGTGGAGAGGGTCTCTCGCTGTACGCTTTCCATTTTCAATGGCGGCCCGCACTTGTGGTTTCTGCATACCCTCAACCAGCTCCAATATTGGTATATATGGTCATGGGCATAAGGCAATATATATTGATTGTGTATATTAATTCTAAGGCCGCGTGATGGGCTTTGGTTTCGTGCTCACTACAGGGCAATCTGGAGCCAGTCAGTCTTTCTGTAATTTCTGTCAGTCTCTATAAATAAATAGGCTACAAAACAGGCGACACAAATCCTACACCGTTCAGCGCAAAAATATAACAATAACGAAATACATCCAGCCGTTTTCCTGTGTTCAGGGTCTGGAAAGACTACTGATAATTGCGCCAATAAGATGTTCGAGACCGTCTGGTCCGTCTGGGGTCTATCAAACGCGTGGGTCTACTGACATATGCACTACCATTTGTTTTTAACGGACAATAGGCCACGCTCTCCTGACCTACAAAGCAATATATTCATGCACTAGTGGGCAAAGAGAAGCGAGAAAACAAACCGCGTCACGGTTCCCAGACGCGCGGATAACGCGGGCGGCCAGAGCGGAAGACAGGCGGCAACTGTGCGCTTACTTTATCCATGGAGCCCGGGCTCAGCCGCTCCAGCAGTCGGCACAAGACCACCCCATCTTTGAGGGACATCTGGAGAAATGCTTCGGGGTCCGAGATGGTCTTTTTCGGCGACTCGAGCACGCCAAGTGTAATGAGCCAGGTGACCGTCTGCTCCGCCGAATTCATGGCGTCAGACAAGGTGGAATATCCAACGAGGCGGTGTTTGTTGTATTCCGCAGCTATAGCCACCCCTGGTACACACACGTCCAGGGCGTTAAAACAAAAGCACTATCCTTTCATACATGCGAGCTTTGTGGGTGGACGCGGCACCAACGAAATGTCACTTGGTCTTCCCCCTTCTATGGATCCGGTCGACGACGGATTTGTGGATATCCAGCGGGTATGGTTTCCTCTCGTGTATGGTATGTGTTTTCACCTCCAACCCGGCTATATAGCTGTCAGTTGCTGCTCGCAGTGATGCGTTCGAGCTGCAGACCGCATACATGCGCATCGGTGCCGCGCCAGCGCTCATCCGTCAATCGATGACATCACAGTGAGTAACGAGGACACAAGCGAGTTCGACCAGTTGTAGCTGACAGCTTTTATCTGTGACATGCAAACCTCTGCATGCATGTCTTTCCATAACCTCTGCATGACTTTCCATAACCTCTGCATGGCTTTCCATAACCTCTGCATGGCTTTCCATAACATCTGCGTGCATGACTTTCAGCATATTCGCTATTGACACTAGATCTAGTAGCCTGCATTTGGTTTAGAGAGGGAAGATCGATGCAAAGTAGAGACAATGATTGAGCTGTGATAGTTGGACCGAAACTATAGCCGTAGTTTTGGTTCTGTTGACATTAATTTGATCAAAAGAAAGACGCAGTCTGAATGGTCCATGGTACCTGCGCTTTAAATATCCATTGTAGTTAGAGAGCAGTGGTCGGATTCTCTGACACGTCTCATATTGTCCACAAGATGGTGGTGTTACCCTCTAGTTACCCTCTAGTGCACATAGAGCGTGATGATCCCCTATGCGCCCTCTGGCGGCTAGTGTGGTTTGGACCAAACGCTGAACGTGTTACGGATTCTGTCGAGGCCAGACTGTCTGTACGTGGGTTTTATAGGGTTACAAACAACCCGCGCGTGGCGATGTCTATATCGAAGCCACCCCACTCACATGTGAGCATCAACGCATGGTTAGCATACACACAGTTACTATACACACAGTTATACACACGGTTAACATACACATGGTTACCATACACACTGTTACTATACACATGTTACCATCCACACTGTTACTATACACACTGTTACCATACACACTGTTACCATACACACTGTTACTATACACACTGTTACCATACACACTTACCATACACACTGTTACCATACACACTGTTACTATACACACTGTTACCATACACACTGTTACCATACACACTGTTACTATACACACTGTTACCATACACACTGTTACTATTCAGGGTTACCAGACACGGTTACCATTCGCAGAGTTACAATTTACATGGTTACCATTCACACGGTTACCATTCACTCTTTGTTTTGTTCTCACTCTTCTCTCATGGCCATTTGCCTACCTAGAGGAATCTGGAATCCCTGAGGTTCTCCATGGATACCACTGGAAGCTGTCATACAGTAGTTCCCTCTGGAGAACTGTGTGTGTGTGTGTGCGCGCGTGCGTGTGTGTAAGAAATGAATGCGGGGTGGTGGTTAGAAAGTTGAACTCCTGAGACCCAGGTATGCTTATCATTGTGTCTAAACAGGCATGATCTAGGGACACCCAAAGCTCCAGAGGTCTTGTCACCTTGTGCCTGTTACCAAGGAGACTACTGAGGGGACTGGACCAAACACCCCCCCCCCCGCCCCGGCTCCTGTCATGCCCTTCATGCTTGTCAGATTATACAGATAGTTTTTACTTGAATTACGCATCTTTTATTTCCTAGCGTGTGTTTTTCCTTGCAGGGCAAACCTTTCTGCTCAGGGGCCAATTTGTCATTTATGGGCCAGATATAGGCAATTATTGAAATGTATACACATAACATATAGACCTATTATTATATCTAATTATATTGATTATTTTAATTCAGACACATTCACAGAAACATTTGTACTGGCAAGTTCAAAACTGTTTTAATATCTACCGCTGTCCAGATGGACTTGCCTCGAGGGCCGGATTCGGCTCACAGGCCTTCGTTTGCCCAGCCCTCCTCTAGAAGAAAACGACGGGTAGGTTATATGCCTGAATATGAACGGAGCTAAGAGTGTTTGGGTCACAAAGCTGAGGCAACTTTCTGAGGAGGGGATGTCCACTGTCTGACAGATCTCACTATGACTGGAGGAAACAAAGAACAGAGAGTAGCAGGATGAGTGTGAGCAAGATGGGGAGAAAGAAAAAGAGGAAGCAGAAATTACAGATGATAGATGAGCAACATCTGGATCGCCTTCTGAGCCCAGGTGGGCGGAGCCGACACACTGCTGCATAAATATGGACGATTAAAATGTCACACACTGAAAGAGCACACGGCCTGTTAGCATTGATCCTGACTGAGTAAAAGGGTAGTTTATAAGGAGGGTGTGTCACTTCAGATTTACACTCATCCCCTGAACCTCACCCCCTCTCTTGTCTTCTCTTCATCCCTCTCTCTTGTCTTCTCTTCATCCCCCTCTCTTGTATTCTCTTCATCCCCCTCTCTTGTATTCTCTTCATCCCTCTCTCTTGTCTTCTCTTCATCCCCCTCTTTTGTCTTCTCTTCATCCCTCTCTCTTGTCTTCTCTTCATCCCCTTCTCTTGTCTTCTCTTCATCCCTCTCTCTTGTCTTCTCTTCATCCCCTTCTTTTGTCTTCTCTTCATCCCTCTCTCTTGTCTTCTCTTCATCCACCTCTCTCTTGTCTTCTCTTCATCCCCCTCTCTTGTATTCTCTTCATCCCTCTCTCTTGTCTTCTCTTCATCCCCCTCTCTTCATCCCCCTCTCTTGTCTTCTCTTCATCCCCCTCTCTTGTCTTCTCTGCATCACCCTCTCTTGTCTTCTCTTCATCTCTCTCTCTTGTCTTCTCTTCATCCCCCTCTCTTGTCTTCTCTTCATCCCCCTCTCTTGTCTTCTCTTCATCCCCCTCTCTTGTCTTTTCTTCATCTCCCTCTTTTGTCTTCTCTTCATCCCCCTCTCTTGTCTTCTCTTCATCCCCCTCTCTTGTCTTCTCTTCATCTCCCTCTTTTGTCTTCTCTTCATCCTCCTCTCTTGTATTCTCTTCATCCCTCTCTCTTGTCTTCTCTTCATCCCCCTCTCTTCATCCGTCTCTCTTGTTTTCTCTTCATCCCCCTCTCTTGTCTTCTCTTCATCCCCCTCTCTTGTCTTCTCTTCATCCCCCTCTCTTGTCTTCTCTTCATCCCCCTCTTGTATTCTCTTCATCTCCCTCTTTTGTCTTCTCTCCATCCCCCTCTCTTGTCTTCTCTTCATCCCCCTCTCTTGTATTCTCTTCATCCCCCTCTTTTGTCTTCTCTTCATCCCCCTCTCTTGTATTCTCTTCATCTCCCTCTCTTGTATTCTCTTCATCCCTCTCTCTTGTATTCTCTTCATCCCTCTCTCTTGTCTTCTCTTCATCCTCCTCTCTTGTATTCTCTTCATCTCCCTCTTTTGTATTCTCTTCATCCCTCTCTCTTGTCTTCTCTTCATCCCCCTCTCTTGTCTTCTCTTCATCCCCCTCTCTTGTCTTCTCTTCATCCCCCTCTCTTGTCTTCTCTTCATCCCCCTCTCTTGTCTTCTCTTCATCCCCCTCTCTTGTCTTCTCTTCATCCCCCTCTCTTGTCTTCTCTTCATCCCCCTCTCCTAATCCATCTGCTCTCCATTTTACCCATTTTATCCTCTGCAGAGAGGAAACGTAAACAGCTCTCTATTGATTCTATATGACTATATCACTATTGTGCTATTGTATATATAGGAGAGATAATGACTTAACTAACTATATGATCCTCTGCTATCCACACACACACGCACAGGCATCGGACACACACCCATTCACACAAAAACACACACAGTCCTGAGCCCTCTGTCCTGTGTATTCAAATGAACTGAGAACTGAGATATGTGCAACACTAGTCAAAGCAACTGCAGATGTTCTCACACTCCTCTGCCTCTTCCTCTCTATCACTCGATTTATTTGGTGCACTTTCCCGCCATTTTTACAAATGACCTTCCCTCTATCTCTACCCCGCTATACTGGTCAATATCGTTACAACTAGAGTTTTATTGGCCTGTGAAAAACATATTTATTGGCCTGTTTTTTCCATACTAAGATGACTGATGTTAATAATATAATATATATAGAGAGATAAAAAAATAAGAAGGAAATGCATTGAATATTATACAGTATTTATTCTATATTTAGTGTGTATTCTGTATACACTATTTATTCTATATTGTATTCTGTATACACTATTTATTCTATATTGTGTGTATTCTGTATACACTATTTATTCTATATTGTGTGTATTCTGTATACACTATTTATTGTGTGTATTCTGTATACAGTATATATTCTATACACAGTTTGTATTCTGTATACACTATTCTATATTTTGTGTGTATTCTGTATACAGTATATATTCTATACACAGTGTGTATTCTATGTACAGTATTTGTTCTATACACAGTGTGAGTATAACTGGTGCTGAATATAGAATAAAACATTCCACCAACCCCCCTAAATATATATATATATATATATATATATATATATATATATTGGCTATATATATATATTGTTATATATCACTTTCTCTTGCTAAAGGATCCACATTTACTCTAAACACTCAGTAGTTAGAGGATTTCAAATTACTACACATAACTTGTTTGACCAGTTGTGTGTTCTACCATCTCCTCCCTATGTATCATCAGCTATTACACACACACACACACGCAGACACACACACGCAGACACACTTACACACACACACACACCTCCCGTATTTCTCATAGTTCTACAACTCAACAAGAAAGAATCTCTTTGGCCTCTCTGTCACCCTAACCCCCACATAAAACCGGGAAGTTACACCTGTACACACACACACACACAAACACACACAGGCAAACACTCACGTACACACACAAACACACATGAACTGGGACATCTGTATCTAACTAACTTACATTAGTTACATTTCTCTCCCTGTCACATCACAAAGCTGTTTACTAAACAACATCCAATCAGAAAGATCGTCATATTCATTTGTGACTCTGTGTATTGTGGTCATCGCAAAAGTTATTCGTTTGTGGCCAACATCTCAGCAGAATTATGAGGACAGCATTCCCAACGAAGGGAGAGAGTAATAAGGGAAGTTTAAAGGAGGGTGTGTCACTTAACATTTACACTCAACCCCCTCTCTTGTCTTCTCTTCATCCCCCTCTCTTGTCCTCTCTTCATCCCCCTCTCTTGTCTTCTCTTCATCCCCCTCTCCTCACCGCCCTCTTTATCTCCTCATCAAAGAGTCAGTCTGTTATAAGGGCTGTGAAAAGGCTATTGATGTGAAAGTATAAAACTGCACAAATACCTATAGACATTAAACGTATCTTCATTTTATTCACCACAGATAAGTGCAAAGGTATTTGGATTTGGCTTTTTTATTTACTTTTCCCACTAATTTAGTTGATGTTTTGGTAAACTACCGGTCAAATCTGCAACCATAGAATAAACTCTCAAATAACTGTGGTCCATGCGTGTATATTCGGGATATTCAGGAAATGTGTTGTTGAGTTGCCCAACCATTCTTCGGGCGTACCCCCAAACGCCCTCCCAGCCGGGTCCATGACTTCTAAAAACCAAAGTTCCTTCCTGAGGTCGTACCCTCCTCAGACCGCATATTTTAGCGTTAATAGCTGTTAGTTTATGAGTAGTTTTTTATTATGCGATTACCAGGTTTTTTATTGGTCTTGTTCTTTATCGCATCAATGACTATAATAAATACAATGCTCTGACCCATATCTGTTTTTTTAGGTTCCCTTCTCTCAGAAGATTAAACGTTTCTCAAGAATCACCATCTTCCCCATTACTCTCTTCCCCTCCCAATCTCCTCCAATCTCGAAGGAGGAATATGGCGGTTCGCCGGGCTGGTGTCACCTTCCTCGTTAAGCACTGCCTTAAATCAATTTAATCTATGTGGTTCTTAATCCATCTCGATTTAAACCCGCTCCTAATTCTTTCTTGGTCCCTCACTTTCTCTCTCTCTCTCTCTCTCTCTTTCCCTCTTTCTCACTCACTCACTCTATCTCCTTCGGCCCTATCTCTCTCTTTCTCTCTCTCTCTCTCTCTTTCGCCCCATCTCTCCATCTCTCGCTCTCCTCAGCCTGACGCCATGGGGGGGGCACGGAACATGAGTCATATTTCATTAGGAAACACAAACTCTACCCAACCCAGACCTGCGTCCCAATCCCAGACCCAAGCAGAGTTCATTTAGCGGCAGTGATAGATCACACGAGCGGGCATTCTGGACTGGCAGGATGTGGACAGGGCAGACCCACGAAACCCTACACTTATGACGGGACTTTAAAGGCCATAGGATGCTTGGACGGAGGGTGACCTACCGCACGTGCTTCTGTTCAGAAACGCACTGGGAGGACCGTGCGTTACAGTGTTTACGTCTGTGTGTGTGTGTGTGTGCGTGCGTGCGTGTGCGTGCCTGCGTGCGTGTGTGCCTGCGTGCGTGTGTGTGTGTACGTGAGTGAGTGTGTGTGGGGGGGGCTAGTCAAGGCCAGTCACTGTCTCTTGTAGCAGTTCATCCCCGCAGATTCGGAAATTCGTGCCTGAACATATAACGGATGTGTCATGTTGTGTTTTTACGCACTAGGAGCTCCTTCACGCGAATCACCTCCTCCGCCCACGCACGCACAGCGCACGCACGCACGCACGCTAAGCTCGCCCGGCTTCCACAACCACACGGACTACAACTCTCCGGTTGAGCTGGTGACTGTACTCGCTCTCTGGCCGGAGATACCGGGATGCTTGGCTTTTGAACCGATTTGTGTTCGCACGGTTCGTCTTCTGTGAGATGGACCGAAGACTGGACGAGTGAACCAACATGCCTACAGTTCTGGGCAACAAGGGAGAACTTATTGGCATCTGTCGACGGCTTCCGTGCGCATCTCAGGTGAGAATACATGCATATAAAATACTTACACTAATGCATCTATTACATCAATGAAATCATTGTAAACATTGTTGGCGTTATATCGTGGCGTTGTTTAATAATATATTCTTACATAATTCTCTAGAACTCTTATTAAAACGTAGCTATTTTAATTTCGGTTTATTATGTTAGTTAATTTCTGAGTTGTTTTCTTAAACGGACCAATTGCAACACAGCTAGTGTAGAATATCCTGTATGGAAAATATAAAAGAACTCAGATGGAAACCAATTCAGCTGGAATCACGATGCGATGTGTCACACCAGACGCGCTCGGACTCTGTGGTTAGAGAGACGGTTAAACCAATTTCCGTCTTTTGACAGACCAAGCGCGTGCGTGTGTTTCGGTTTGGCGTGCGTGCTCTGTTTTAAACGTATAAACGACAGAGAACTGCAGGGAAACCCTAGAAGTTCACCAAAGGAAACCCGGGATCACATGGTCACAGGGCTGCTACAGGTATCAACAGGTGTCTGTAGACCAGTTGCCCGGCGTGCAGTTTGTTGTTTACTGGTGTTATGGTGGGCTGTGGTCGGTCTGGCTCACCGGGGACCAGGCGCGTGACAGGGGGATTGCAACAAGCACAACGTGGCCTGCTGCTGCTTGTCTTAATAGATCGGTGAAAATGAATTATTCATATTATGCACACTGAAGTCTTCTACGACAATTTTTTTGGCATTGAATTCAATGACAGATGTGCACGCATGCGTACGTGCGCACGCACGTTTTGTGGGCACTATATGGTGGGATAATTAGAACATAGTGCGGGATAGCCCAGTGGCCCTAGAATACAAGGGTAAATGATGAGTGCCGGACTAGGGGGGAGATGGGGACAGCAGGGAAGGGAGGGATGGGGACAGTGGATTGCTGTGAGAAAGAATGTGGGAGAGAGAGAGAGTATGAGGAGAGAGAGTGGGGGGAGGGGGTGACTTGAAGAGAGAATGGTTATGGGTTTGCCTGAGCATCATCCCACCTTCAACAGCTGTGATTGTTTAGATATGAGTCACCGGCCATCACACACACCCTCTCAACGTGTGTGTGTGTGTGTGTGTTGACATCTTTTATCTGTCGTCCTGAAGTCCAGTCAGTGTTCCTGTAGTCTTGTTGTTATGACTGTGAGGGATTAACTCTTTTCAGATAAAAATAAATAAAAATAATAATAATCAGATTAAAAATAGTCACAAGGTTCTAAATAATATGTCTTCGTAACTCTGGCTGTATATTATTTTTATCTCTCTATCTGGGTCCCTTTCTGTCTGTGTCTTTATCTCACTCAGTCTCTCTTTGTCATTGTCTCCCTGTGAGCATGGAAGGGTTAAACATGAAATGACAGAAATAGAGTGCAGCAGATCAAATAGTTGTCTAAAGCGTAGGGCTGGGCGAGTAACCAAAAGGCTGCAGGTTTTAATCCGTTTCACCTTGATTGGTTAAAGAATCCTTACACTTATTCCCATAATCACTAATCATCAGTACTGATACTATTATTCCCAGAACTTTAATTACTGCCACTAATATCTCTACCTACAAACGCTATTAATACTGTTAAGCCCCGCCCCCTTCAGTACTACAGCCTTCCATCACAGCCACTAGTACTGTAGTTGTTATTATCGTTATAACTCACAACAACATAGTATCAATACCCACAATAATACACATTACAACACTCCCATTACTATCCAGTTTTACTACGTATTGATTAAGACCTTGTTGTGTCCCTCAGGCTGTGTTAAGTCAATAGATATTTAAGTGCAGCCGTTTCACTTCCCTGCATGGTGAGTATGTTACATTTACCCTCAGGGTTTCAAAGTTCACATTTCGGAATAACTTGAGCTATTCCGCTGACTAATATTTTCCCGGAATGGAGGAGCAAGTGCGCCCCTTTGAATGTTTTCCCTCCACTTTTTCTATTAATTACTGTGATGACTGACTGGTGAACATTTAATATTTGTTCCTATTAATTACTGTGATGACTTACTGGTGAACATGTTATATTATTCCTAATAATTACTTTGATGACTGACTGGTGAACATTTTATATTATTCCTAATAATAACTTTGATGACTGACTGGAGAACATTTCATCTACAACTGGCAAATTACACTTTTGAATATATATCGTACCAGATGTGGATCTCCATCTCACCGTCTCTCTCATTCTCTCTCTCACTCCCTTCCTCTGTTTTTTTTAAACTACAGTATATACAACATCGGGGACAGGAAGTGGTTGTGGCAGGCATATCTTGCAGGTGTGTGTGTGTGTGTTACAGCAGCCCCGATAGGCGAAACACAACAGATGAGATGCTTCGGTTGCATGCAAGTATTTTTGCTGCAGGCTCATACCACCCGGTGTGGTTTCACCTAATAAACATGCCGAGTCATTCTCTTCCGGCCTCCTCATTGGTTGCTGGAGGGCCACAAGTCCATAGAGCCCGCCCAAAACAGACACGGGGACCATCTATCCTTCCTCATCTCGAAACCTCTCTCTTTCTTCACACAGATCACAGGAAGTGAGTTCAACGGCTGTGTTGGAGATATTCAACCGGTAAGCGTTTGTTTCCTCCTTCTCCTGTCTGGCCAACGGGATCCCCTCACTGATAACACCTCACTGATACCCCCCCCACTGATACCCCCCCTCTGGTGGAGGCAGGTGTGGTAGTGCCGTGCCAGAACATATTAGTCAGTTGTTGGCCTGTCTGCCAGCCATCCTCGTCCTCGGGTTCGACAAAACATTTGCACCTATTTAGTGTTCCCGCTCTATACTTGAAGGGCGTCTCAGCCAGGTGTGTTGTTGGCAGGTTACTGCTGTTTGTCTCTCTTCCCGTGGTGGACACGCCCACCACCAATCTTCAGCTGTGCATTTCCTCACTGCTGGTGGATTCACTTACTGGCATTTTGCTTTTTCAAAAAGTTATTTGTACAACGCCAACAGGTGTTGGTTCTCATTTGTATCGCGCAACGAATTGTTGTGTCAATATTTTATTGCAAAATGGCAGTTCGTTTTTCTCGTTCATATAGTGCAGCCCTCACATAACATGTCTTATTTTGGGTTGTATTCTGGGTTGTATTCTGGGTTGCCCTGAGGCTTCAAGGACTCAGGCCTTTGGGAGAATCTCCGTTGCTGGTGGCAGCTGAAGCTGAACAGAAAAGACACGTGTGACATGTGTGACTGTCCACTATTGACCAACTCCCAGCCTGTAGACGGACACGGGACCAATATTCAGAGGGACATCGAGGAGGGTGTGGAAGGAGAGAGAGAAAAGCTGAGGAAAACTTGAGAAATGGGATATAGGAATACAGAGAGATGACAGAGGGAGGCAAAGAGAAAGATGAGGACAGAGAGGATGGGACAGAGGAAAGGAGAGAAAATACAGCAGGGGATTGAGAGGACAGAGGAAATGAAATAGGAGAGGACAGAGGAAATGAAATAGGAGAGAGGACAGAGGAGAGAGGACAGAGAGGAGAGAGGACAGAGGAGAAGACAGATGAGAGGACAGAGGAGAGGAAAAGCAACAGGAGGCAAAGAAGGAGCTAAGAAGGAGACAGAGCGGAGGATGAGGGGAGAGGAGAGATAGCAGCACACAGCCCACCTGGGAAAGCTTGTTGTTGTGAGCGGAGACTCCAGAAACCAGGGAGGAATGGTGTCCTTGGTGACTGAAAGAGAGGAGAGATAATGAAGTGAAAGGAAGAGATGGAACACACACATCCTTTGGGTTTGTGAGAAAAGGATGTCTATTAAGAAAAAAAAGGAAACAACTGACACAAGAGCTACATAAAGGTTATCATGTACACTTAGCACATTTCTATGTAAATTGTTAGCCATGGTCAGAGAGATCAGAAGAGACTGCTGAGAGGAGGATGTTGTTCACAGTCACGTCGGCTCTCCGATAAGATCTCATATTTTCGTCCGCAGCTAAATGAGGGGCTCTATAAACACACATCTGGAATGTGCCGTGACCCTCTGTGGACGTCTGTCCTCAACGCGGGAGTCTTACAAGCATAAACACATTTGCCCTCCGGTGTATCCGTCTGTGTATCTGTCTCAGAGGTTTGTTTATGTTGTTTTAGTCTTTTTTTTCTAAGATGTGTATTTTTAGCATCTTTCCTATACAGGATCCCGCACCTTACTTCAAAATAAAAGCCTTGCCCTGATTGTAATACATAACCTTATAGGCATGCGATTAGCCAAGCCAGGTCTTGGAGCGATATGTCAGGATTTTACGCCAGTCTAACTACAGTTCAAGTTTCCGTGACTACAGAGTTGGGATGACACACACACACACACACACACCCCCCACACACACACACACACACACACACACACACACACACACACACACACACACACACACACACACACACACACACACACACACACACACACACACACACACACACACACACACACGCACACACACAGAGATTCATCAGAACAGATAATGCCTGACCTTTTCCAGAGCCAACTTCCTGTACAATGATGTTGCAAAAGTCAGTGTGGGCTAGTCACGCGTAAACCCACACACACACACCACACACACATCACAGACACACGTCATCAAAACACACACTCCATTCACGTCTATTTAAAGAAACTATTCCATGCGATACAATTCTAATATTTCCCTGCCTTTCTGTCTTTTTCTGTCTTTCTCTATTTTCTTCCCTCATTCCTTCTGTCTCAGACACAACAGAGAGATAACAGACACAGCAGAGAGATAACAGACACAACAAAGAGATAACAGCCACAACAGAGAGATAACAGACACAACAGAGAGATAACAGACATAACAGAGAGATAACAGACACAACAGATAGATTACAGAAACAACAGCGAGATAACAGACACAACAAAGATTACAGACACAACAGAGACGACATACACAACAGGGAGACAGAGATTGGAAGGTAAACTTCTGCCAACCCCTGATGTCTGCCCTTCTTCTTTCAGGACATGACCCAATCCTGGCCGCCGCAGCAGTCGTCAGGGCGGGGCTTGCCTCAGCACTTCCTGTTTAATCACAAGGTACTGTAGACCTGGCACCTGTTCTACATTGGTCAGGCATCATTAAGCACGTAGCCCACACAAGGATCGGTACCTCGCTATAAACAACCCGTCTGTCCAGCTGACGCAGTCCTCGTCACGTCCAAACCTCTACACGTCCACACGGCCACACCTCCACACGTCCACATGACCACATGACCACACGTCCACTTGTCCACACGTCCACTTGTCCACACAGCCACACGTCCACCTGTCCGCACGTTCACACGGCCGAACGTCCACACGACCACACGGCCTCACGTCCACACGGTCACACGTCTATACGTCCAAACATCCACACGGCCACACGTCCACAAGTCCACACGTCCACAGGATCCGTCTGCCGTTGAGGATGGCGGGTTTTCCCGTGTAAATGGACTCCATGTTGATGTGGACAAAGTAGGGCTGATTCTGGCAGTGGATTATTTGCTTGAGTGCCACGTTCTGTAGGTCTCTGCCGACACAGTGGTGAAACAACGATCGCTGCTGTCACAAGTTCTGATATCCAGAAACCAAGGCCCTCTGCTGGACATTACAGGCAATCACAGG